>JBBMKD010000013.1:21681622-21694356 GCA_037834095.1 Argya squamiceps | reverse complement strand
CTCATGGGGGTTTCCTCCCGCCAGCCCTTACGGGACTGTGCCCAGGAGCCCCCCGTGTGACGCCAGGCAGGCCCGCCCTCAGCTCTTCTCCTGCCCGCTGCTCCTCCTGAGGGTGAGGGGCTGTCTCCGCCCCGCCCGCCCGGGGACTGCCGCTGCCCCGGGACGCCGGGCCCTCGGGAGAGACCGAGGAGGAGGAGAATCGAGGGGACAGAAGCTCCCTCACGGCCTCCTTGTCAGCGCTGCATCCGCGGGGTTAGGTTTTCCTTCACGTGCTGTAATGTCAGTGACTGAATCACGCTTTTCAAAGGAACAAAACAAACAAAACAATTTTCTCAGCCTCCTGCCAGGCAGCTTTAACGCTGCATTTCTTCCCTGCATCGAACGAGCCAGGCAGAGCTTTTCCCAGGCGCTGACACACAACGCCTTTGTCACAACCTGCTGTTTCTAATGGTGAGCTGGTGCTGCTCTGAAGCACAGGTGAGCTGTAGCAAGAGAAGCAACCCCGGGAACTGTCGCTTCACGAACGGATGGGTCTGGGCAGCAGCCAGCAGCTCCCCCACATTCCTCTTATTCCCTCCTGCATTGCCTCCCCCATCCATCTCCCTTCCCTCTGTTTCTTTGCCCCTAATCAAATCAACCAGCACTGTGAGGTTCTTGAGTGAAAACATCAAATAGATAGAATACAGGTATAAAAACTCCTTCAATGAGATTCTGGTTTTGTATTTAAGTCAACTGTGCCTCACTAGAAGGTTTTCACAAAGCTTTTGCCTGCAGGATCCTTGGGTTGCTGGAGGTTTGAGTTTATACCTGCAGCCTTCTAACCCCACAAAATCAGACCACCTTGTCTCATAAACAACCCTGTTCCAGCATGATACCTTTACTTAGGAGATCTGTGAACAGATAGAGAAATCAAAGCTTCATGTGAAGCAGGAAAGGAAGGAGGATGAAGTTCTGCTCTGGTTGCACTGTAGCAAGGAGTGAACTGTTCTCTGTCTGAGTCCCTGAGTGTGTTAATGATCACTTGACTCCAATGCCTCAGCTCTTCACCTCCTGTCACATGGACAGTCATTAATTTAGCCATTGTTGGCATGAAGGGCAGAAGTCTCACCAAAAAAGTACATGTTAATTGATGTGCCAAGTCTGAATATACTCACAGGAGCAGCAATTAATTTGTTTTGTCACTTCAGGATAAGTCTTTCATAAGGGTGATTGTCATGTGGGGTTAGCATGGCAATTCCCTGAAATTGCTAAAGCTGGCTCAGGAGCACAGGAGACAGAGGGGCTCAGATATGGGCTGGTTTTCCCTCATCTGCTCTGTAGCCTGTTGTTCCATGGATGGGGCAGCAGAGACTCTGTAGGATTTTGGTCTGGCCACCACTTGGAAGAAATGATTTATGGATCAGTAGCTGGTCATGTTGGACACTTTGGTTGGGACAAGCTGGGGGTACAGGGCCTAGAGATGATTGCTCTGTTGTCAGGCAGCTATTTCTGTTTTGTAGGGAAGATTATTAATGTGCTCAGAAGAATGCAGAAACAAATGCCAACTCTGGGGAAGCAGGTGTCCCTGACTTCTCCATGGTTGTCCGTGGCATGTTTGTATCCATCATCACCTCCATTTGATTTCCAGAATGTATCAACTGGAGCCAAACTCTTGCTCCCTGGTTTTCAGTCAGTGTTGTGTTTCTAACAGGCTAGTTCTCTCTCTCTCTCTCTCTTTTTCTCTGAAGTCCAGAAAACAATGTGAATAGTTACAGGAAGTTCTGACTGACATGTTCTTAAACATCCCACTAAAGTCACTCAGCTTTTCCTTTTTGCTACTGAGTGTTTAGTGAAACACCAGAGGACCTGTAGCCTTCTCTCCTGATGCTCCCTACCCTCTGTCTATGCTTTTGAGAACAAGGAACTTTTTAGCAAGATATCTCAGAGCTGTCTTCCTCCTTGCAGATAAAATGCTGCAGTTGTATTACTGTATTCCCATCTGTTGGATTCCTGCTTGGGTCAGACAGAAAAGGGGTGAGGGGGTGGGTGGGTATGAAAATGTGTGGTGAGACACAGAATCATGGAATCCTTTAGGCTGGAAAAGCCCTCTCAGACCATCAAGTCCAGCTGTTCCCCCAGCACCAACTTGTGTCCCATCTACACTGTCCATCCAGAATGGTGAGTTCACCACTGCTCTGGGCAGCTTGTGCCACAGCCTGACCACTCTCTTGGGAAGAAATTTTTCCTAGATATCCAATCTAACCCTCCCCTGGCACAACTTGAGGCTGTTTCCTCTTGTCCTGTCCCTTGTTCCCTGGGATCAGAGCCTGACTCAATCCTCTTGTCTGGGAGTTGTAAAGAGGGAGAAGATCCTGCTTGAGCTCCTTGCAGGCTGCGCTCCCATCAGCTTGTTCCTCATCAAACTTGTGCTCCAGATCCTTCCCCAGCTCCATTGCCCCCCTTTGTACATGCTCCTCTCAGGGAAGGTTATTCTGGAGCCCCATGTAGTGATAAAAGCAAAGAATGCTGGTCAGTAGACAGTGCCTAGTATCACTGCAGGCTTGCTCCAGCTATTTATGGCCAAAACAAACCATGGGGAAAGGACCGCAAGAGCTGCTGCTCAACATCCTACCTGCTCTGGATTGTGAAATCTTCACGGTTGGTTCAAGCACTGATGGATTTTTCTGCATGAATTACTCAAAATACCCGGATTGACGTTGTTCTGTCTCTCTTTGAGAAACTTCTCATGACGGTGCTGTCGGAGAGGCTGTGCAGGCATCCTCGGGAGAGCTGGGCAGAGCAGTGTGGGATGTGAAATGCTGTGAAATGTCCTTGGGGCACGGGGCAGCTGGTCTGTGTTTGAGATGAGCCTGATGCTGAGTGCTGGGGTAGCTCAGCCTGAGGCAGCTCAGGCCTTTCCACCCTGTTTCCCCTTTCCCCACATGTGCGGCGGATCTGGAGAGCCCTCCGAGCGCCCTCTGACCGTGCTGTCAGGGAGCTCTGACGGCTCTGGCGCCATCTAAGAGGTTTTGGAAGCTGATCTGGTTTTCTCTGTGTTGGTTCCAGCAGGTGGCAACAGCGCTTTGCAGTCCCGGCTCCTCTCAGCGCCCGGCAGCCCCGCTCGGTCCCTCGCAACAAGCGGCCGCGCTGCTCCTGCCAAATCCCCGCTGCTCTGTTACTGCTCATCCCTTTTCCCGCGTGGGTCATGCAGCCCTTCGTGACGGTGCACGAAGCGGTGCTCAAAGCCAGGAGCTCAAAGCTGTTCTCTCAGCCTTGAAGCAGGCGTCTCCTTTCCAAAGGAGGGAGCAGCAGGCTGGGGAGCAGCCTGGGTGGTGACCTGTGCCTGGAGCTCTGTCCTGGGACTCTGAGCTTTCCTGCTGTGTGAGTGGGGCCAAGTCTGGTTCAGTTTCCTCCATCTACCCTGGGTACCACGTTAAAAATTCAGGCGTGGTGAGGGTAAACCAACAGAGAGAGTGGAGTATATCATGGAGGGTGAAATATCTGTGCAGGGAGATGGGTACAGCCACCAGGTGACTGGGAGAGGTTGGGATGGTTTGGGAAATGAAAGGATGACTGACACATGTAATCCTTGTGTCCTTTGCCTCCTCTTTCCCAAAGGAATATTGAACTGCTCTTCTCCAAGGACAAATAGAAAGGAGAGGAAATATGGACTCATGCAAGGCCAGGCTGGTTAGTGGACCCTCATGTTCTCCTTCAAACACACCTTGAGCTCAGAAGAGGAATTTGTGAATAACCCTCCCCAGCTGATAAGTGGTGGACTTGTTAATTCTGGTGTGATGCATTTTCCTCCTGTCCCAGGAAAGTGTGTCTTGCCTCTTCCAACCCCTGGCTCTGTGACCCCGGAAAAGGTGCTCCCAAGGGCAGGAGGAGCACAAGCAGCAAAGGCAGGTCTGGTACCTTAGCTTTAGAGTCACTAAGGGACATGGCAGGGGGTTGGAACGAGATGACTTTTAAGGTCCCTTCCAACTCAAACCATTCTATGATTTTTTGCAGCAGCAGCAGCAGCTTAGGCACCTTGAGCCTGGAGAGCCCTGAGAAGTGGTAGCACTTTCCTAGCATAAACAGAGCTGTGGAGCAGAGTGGTTAGCCTGAGAGCTGGGTGTTAAGTGCTCTCCCTAAAGGTAGAATTACTTAGCAGGATGGATGGGGGTCAAATTTTCCTGTAAAATGTGCTGCAAGAACAACTCTCTTGGTGCTGAGGTGCTTGTTTGGAGAGGAGCTATTTCTGGCTCCTTTTGGATACCAAGAGGCTGGAGTGGTTTGTGGCTGGAGTGGTACTGTGGAGAGCAGTGATGTGGAAGAACACTATTGCTGCATTATGCAGTTAAGCAGTGCCACTGTAGGAACAGAAGGCAAGTTATCTTCTTGACAAGAGGATCCTTTTGAATCTGTCATGTTCCCAGGGCATATGGTTTTGCCCAGTGCAAAGCAGAGCTTTCAAGCCCTAGGAAAAAATGCACTTGTACAGAAAGGAGCAAGAGCTGGGCTCATTGACAGTTTTACTCTTTGCTGTGGTTTATAGTTTTTGTCTGGACTTGGCCCCTGGGCTTCTGTGTAGCAGATGCAACTCAAGCTCGTGCCAAAGCAGTCTCTGCCTGAGCTTGCAAGCTACACTCAGAGTTTTAAATGGGGACGTTCTTCCTAGTCACCTTACTTTTTGGTGAAGATTTTGAGGTGCAGCAGTACCTTATCTGCTCTATTTGGCTGCATGACAGCTATTGATAAGAATAAAGTGATTGCTTTGTTTTGGAAGTAATGTCCTGCTGCAGGCCTTAAACAGTGCTCATTTTAGGAAAGCCAGGGAGAATTCAAAGATACCCCTACAAGATAGATCAGTCTGAGCTGATACTGTGGAAATCCATGGGCTCTGATGATGGCTCCTCAGATCTGTGCTTGTATGGAGACTGTAGCAGACTGTTAAAGTACCCACAGCATCTACATCACTCTCCATCCTGCCTTCAGACTGTATCACTTCAAATCTTGCAATATTGGCTGCACAGGGCTGATTTTCTGCTCATAATGTTGCTCTTAAGGCTGTCTTGAGTGTTGAGCAAAGAAAAGAGCCTTTATCTCTCAATCTTGCTGGCAGAGTGGAACAAGGGAGAGTGATGCTTGCAGCTGTAAAGCTCAGAGTGAAGCTTACACTCCTGTTGGCTCAGCAACCCTTTGCTTCCCACAGTGACTAATCCCCAAATTAAACCATGGTTCCTCCAAGCCAAGAGCATGGAATGCTTGTTTTTTCCAAGTGGTGTTTCTGGGTAGTGGTAGCAGGCAGTTCTAGAGGATTGAGCTGAATTCTGGGTTCTTGCAGGCCTCTGTGCTGTGCAGAGGCAGGAATGGGTGTGTCTCGTGTAGTTCTGGAGGGATTTTTGCTTTCCTGCTAGTTTCTTCTGGCTGTCCTGGAGGCTGTATGCAGGTGAGTGGGGAGACCCCTGTTTGATAGAGCTGTAAGGGATAGTTGCTGGCATATATTTTATCTGGGTGATGGACCTGGCACTCACTGAGTACTTCAGGGGTGACTCCTGTCTGGTACCACGTAATACCCATGAAAATTGCTGTAAAAGCTCCTTGCAACAGAGGAAAAAATGTTCTGCTGAAACTGATAGGGTGGCAATGTGCTTCTGTGTGTCAGACTTCCTTGTAAACTGGAGCTGCTAAATGTGGTTGACTCACCTCTGAGTTATCCACCCAGAAAAAATAAGGAGAAAGATAGTACTGTCCAGAACTGCTGGAGAAAATAAGCTTGTTTTGGTTGCATGCCTATTGCCTGTGCAGATTGGCCAAACACCTACTTTTTCACTCCTGTCCCAGTTAGGAGCAGGAGTACTCAGCTGTAATTCTGGTAAAACCACAGTGTGGTCACATGTGTGTTTACAAAGATCTCTGCAATTCAAAATGATCACCTAACTCATTCTAAGGTGCCTCTGACCCCTCTGTGTTCCACCTTTCCCCTGTGAAAATTGCTCAGCGTTTTCTGAACTTCCACTGCCTTAACTGCTGCTTTGTGAGGCCAGCACCAAAATGTGTGAGCCATTTGGAGACTCCTGGAAAAAAAACTCAGGGTTTTTATTGTGTGTAGAGAACCATATTGAAGTAAACCCAGTGTAGTGCTGAGCCCTGGGTCTGAGTTCAGCATGCAAGTCTTCATGGACAAAAATCTAGAGAGGACTTGACAGCTGATATTCCCCTTTCTGACAGCATTTTTTTCCTACCAAAACATGTTTTTCAAGCCATTAAACTAAAATATAACACTGAATAGAACAAATTATTCAGATTCATGTACTTCAGAGGAAAGAACTGGACTAGAACTGAGTCTATGCTCCCATTAAATCCCAACACACCTTGTGGAAGGGAAAACTAAAAATTAATGAAAGACTCCTCTTTCATTTCATAGAATAGTTTGAGTTGGACAGGACCTTTTAAAGATCATCTAGTTCAACCCTCCTGCAAGAGTACAGACATCTTCAACCAGAAACATTTTAAAACAGGAAGATGCAGTTACCCAGTTGAGTTAATAATTGCTGGAATTGGCATTCTGAAGAGCTTGATTTCTGTCTTCTTGTAAAGCAAGGAAATGCAAAGCTACCTGCTCTTTTAGACCTATTTGTGTTGAGGGACTTGATGCCAGCATCAAACTTCTGTTCATTAATGAAGTTTGAACAGAACACTTCCTTGGCCTCTGCTGTCTGGGCCAAAGCCACCATTAACATTCTTTCCCCTCTGAGGTTCTGCAAGGTTCACTCATAATTTATGTAAATTGCTCCAGGCCACTGCAGTGTGAGACTGATGAACTCACTGCTGCTTCTAGAACTGAAGTCACAAAGATTGTATTTCCCCTAACAAAATACTATGTGTATGTTAATGCCAGCAAGAAATTGTATCCTGGCTTGGCTTCTATCCAGAGAAACTGGTCTGTGGTTTCCAGGATATGAGAAATTGAGCCTTGAGTGAAGATGGGCTTTGGGAGTTGGTGAGAGACCCTGTGCAGGTCTGTGTGAAGCTGGTTTTGCTCTGATAACTCATGATGACCAGCATTTACTTATTTTCTATCAAGATTATCTATTAAATTACTCATGCTGTACATCTGCCCTACTTAGAGGCTTCTGCTAGGGGCACCACTGTACCTAAACCAGCAAACATATGGCAGGAAGTGTACAAGACAGCTCAATGGCTGCTTGTCTTCCTCATGAAGAAGGAAATGTGTTTGGCTGCTTCTAGGGTCTTGGTGGCAGTGACAAGCTACCTGGGAGCGTTTCTCTCATTGCTTGCTCCTATCCAATGCAGAAGTCTTTAAATGTGGGGTTTGGTTGTGTTATTTCTCACTGGTTTTGCCACGTGTAATGATGCTAAACATCACTCACTCCCCCTTGAACCACTAACACTTCACTTGCAAATACTGAGGTAACTCCACACTTCAGCTGAGACTGGTCACTGGAATGAGAGGCCTCTCTTCCCCAGAACTGTAGTTGTAAGAGCCTGAACATGAGAGAATCCAGCCAGCTCTTTAAAGGTGCTGTTCATTGCATAGATTGAAGCCACAGCAGTCATGGGTTGTAGGTAACAGAGCCAAGCCTAAAAGCTGTCAGCATCAGCTTACAGGAGACACCTGAAGCCACTTTAGTTCTCCTTACAATGCATTATATATTTTTCTTTACAGAGTATCTTAATACATATAGCCAATCAGCATCATACACAATTACCTTTACATTTGCCTATAGCCTATCACAATTACTATCATTACCATATTATGGTTAGTACTACCCAATTACAAAAGTTAGTATGTTACAGTTTAAGCTTAAAGTTGTTTTTCTGTTTTCCTCCAGTGGAAAATTCCTGAATCTTTTCTCTACTTGCTACATCAGCATGTCTGTTTACCTATGGCATCTCCTGCTTTTCTTGGGAATTGTCTTTACTTGGTAGAAACATCTTTCTTTGTTTGTGGTCAAACATACCTTTGCTCTAGCCAAAAATCTTCCTTTCAGTCTGACTTAACCTTTGCTTTCTTGGGTTATCCAGTAATGTTACCTCAACAGTTTCTAGCTTGAAACTTCTTTTATTCTTCTATATCAAAACTAGCCTTAATTTCTCAAGAGCCTTCTGCTAAGCATTCATTTCTGTAAAACTTTCCTGTTAAACTTCCATCCTCTCCAACAGTAGTTTTATGAGTTTCTGCTCCATTCATTGAAAACCCTTCCCCTAATTATATTTTACCTATTTCCTCCTTGCTGCTGGGAGACTTCAGATTTAACCTGGCTAGAGTATTGCTTTCTTCTCCCCAAAATCACCTGTGGGACACTGCACTCATGGCCAGTTCAGGCAATGAGTTCATTGCTCAGATGAAATTTGTGAAATGCTCAAGGGGTCTTTTAGTGCAAATTTTCACTTAGAGTTTATTCATGTAGGTAAGTAAATATTTCATAGAATCATTTAGGTTGGAAAAGACACTTAGGATCATCAAGTCCAATTTAAGCTCTTTATTTACTGTAAAAGAAAAATATCAGAGCTGTGAGGATTTGTTGAAATTCTGAAGTGATTCTGAAGCATGGCATAAAATTTGAGTGACTTTTAAAATATAAGCAACCAGCATTGCTTATGTTGAGGTGGTTCTTCAGACTTTTTGTGAAAAGTAATTAATCTTGCCTAATATGTAGCAGATTTTTTTCCCTCTACCTCTCTGGCTCCTCATAGTCAAAGGAAAAACTGAATTAGCCCAGTAGGAAAGACTTCTCTGAGCTTGCAACATCTCAGAAGTCTTGAATTTGTCCCCAGAGGAGGCTTTTGGTCTCCAACTGCTTATTCATTTCAACAGTTGACTCAGTTCAGTACCTGTATAAGAACAGTTGTGTTATGGGTGTTTTTTTTGGTCATGAGTGCTTTTCTGCATTCCAAAACCCTTTTCAACTTCATGTTTGATGGTTTAATTTAGCACTTAAAGACATAATTTTATTTCTATTTTCCTTGCATTTTAAACTGCATTTTTTAAAATGTTCAAGTGTGCATGCAATAGCAACAGGAAGTTAAAATAAGTGTGAGTAGAAAACACCCTGGACACATTCAGATTTCTGATTGGTATCAGCTGTAAAATTGCTTAAATACACATTATTTTCTCCTTTTTTGCTGAGAGAGAAACCATAGCAATGAGCTGTGTTCAGATACAAAGTAAACAGGCGAGTCTGGCTTGCCTTCTCTTAGGAACAGATAAAATTAGTGATTTCAAAACAAGATTTCCTGCTTGCTGATTCCTAAATACGATTAAGATTGATTTGTATCACTTTGACTAAAGTGGGTCCACCCTGAGCACCTTTGGCAGTATTTTTTTTTTTTTTTTAACATCTGGCCAGATGTTTGCTGTTGTCATACCAGTGCAAAGTGACACACTGGTGATGTGCAGGCTGGGCAAGAAGCAACTGATGGTCCAAGACCTGTAGCAGTTCTTTTCCAGCCAGAATGCACTAGGGAGCCTGAGAGGGGATTGCTGATGATGGTGAGGTTTTTCTTCTTCCCTGAGCAGGAGTGGGAAAGTGGATCACCTGATCCCAAACACTTTGAGCAGCTACTGCACCCAGTGGCATGGAAACACTCCAGCCCAAAGTGGAGTGAAGTAAGGGAAACAATGAAATTCATGGTCAACAAATCCAAGTTAACCCTGCTTCGGGCACCTACTTGATCGTGCTCATATTTCAGCCTGAAGGAGGGAATTGCTTTTGTCCCAGCTATTGTACCAGATTTGGATAACTTAATGTCAGGTAACAGAATGTTGCCATCTCTTTTTATTTTTTTTTTCCTCCCCCCTCCTTCTGGTTAAGGTCTCTTCCATCAGAAGCCACAAAGGCTCTCATCTTATAAATGCAGGAAACCTCAGACATGCTGAGCTCTTAGAGAGATCTGTTGATTACCTTCTCTTAGCATTTCTCTGTCTTCTGCAGTGGGCTAGGAAGCTCCAGATCACCACAGCTGCATTTTTATGTGGACAATCAACACTAGTGCAATTGCTTCCTGGTCATTTTTCTTGATGAAAAAGCTGAATTTGTTTCCTTTTGCTTGTAACTATCTTGCTTGTACTAATACATCTCTGCAGATGTGCTCTGAATGGAAGGTTTATCACATCCAGATGAAAAATAACCAACCAACTCCCTGAACCAGTCCACAGTGCCAGCAATCCCTAAATTATCACAGTGCAATTTGGAAGGATGATTTAGGGATTGGTATGAGCAGCTGGACATAAAGATTGCTGTAGCTGACCCTTCTGCTGAGGAAAACAGCCCTATACTGCTCCACAGAGTGAGAGGGGTCACTCATTAACCAGCGCAGCCTTGAAGAAAACTTTTGCCAGTGTGGAGTTCCACACAGTCTAGAGGTGTATCAAGTGTTTAAAAATGTTTTGCTGCACTCAGAGTGGAACTGCATCCCAGTGGAGGTGCTGTAAAATATAATGCTGTGTAAGAAGAAACCATGAACTCCGAGGTTGGTCTGTACAGACTTGGGACATCAGCCTTACCGCCTTGTCTCAGACCTGGAAAAGACAGGTATTTTAAGGCCATAGCTGCTGCCCTGCCCAGCAGAAGAGGCTAAGACTGAAGAGCTTGAAGAGGCTTTCCAAAAGTCACCAAGGGTTTAATTACAAGTAGGGTTACATTCTGCATATGCAATACTTGAGTCTAAATCCCTTGGAGCAGGTTTAGGGCATGAGGATGTGTACAGGGTAGAGTCCTGCCCAGTGTTATCAGATCCAGCAATCCCTTTGCCTATGTAGGACAGGTCTGTGTGCCAGCACACGTCTTGCAGCTGCAGATAAATGTGTCAGAGCTCATAAATGCTGCTGAACCAGTACACAAGTGCCTGTACCCACTTCAGGCTCTCTGATTTTGGGATCACTGCAGGCAGAGGCACCTGCCTGAATTTACCTGTCCACATGCATGTAACCCATGTGTGAGTGTGAGCTGAGTCCCAAACCTTGTTGGTGGTCAATTGCTAGAATGAGACAAAGGTTTACCCTCTGCTTGTGTTGATTAGAGCTTGAAAGGGAAGAGGGACAGCGACCTCATTAAGTGTTTTCTGCCTTTTCCCTTTTGGTGGTAAATATTTGGTGGTAAAACAAAGCTCTAGTTGTTGAACAACCTAAAACTTTTTATTTCTTTGTGTCTGGTGGCTTCTTGGCAATGAGATGATTGATCCGTTCAGTAAAATGTGTCACTTTTAAGCAAATTAGGAGACAGGAGACGAATAAACACTTATATTTACTGAAGTAGGTTTTGAAGCAGATGATGTAGCTTCATCAAAGTCCTAGATGTAGTTAGAAGCTGCTGTCTTGCAGTGAGCACCTGATTAACTGCTACCTGAGTAGCAACAGTTGGTTAAACTCTTCTCAGACAACATTATCAGAATAAGATTTAAGAATATAGGTAGAGATATTCTATGACTCAACTCCAAAGCTAACATTAAATTCCTGCTACAGTTTCCCCTTTGCCCAGCTTGTACATCAGTCCTGGAGTACACCATATCTCTGTTCTGTCTTTGTCAAAATGTATAGATAACAGAGAAGTTGTGTCTACAGTGGGCAGTGGGTTAAGAGATGAAAGCATTGGGTATCAGTGCTAGACTACATCAGAAATCAAAGTAATGGATTGGTCATTAAACTTGAGGTGTTTAAGTCAGCAGACCTGTATCCTTGTGAAGGAGAATTGTCTAAAGGCTGTGGAAAATAAGTTGACTGTGACACAGCCTCTTTGGTCTGGTATGTGGCACTCCAAGGTGATCCCATAAAGCAACTAATTTAACTCACTGCAGGGCTTTGAGGAGACTTTGAATCAAGGCCTTCAGAAACAAGAAAAATATTCAAAAATCCTCCATATTTTATTGGGTCCCATTAAGCTGCTGCTTCCATGTATTGTTTTCCTATTTCAGCTGGCAAAATATTTCTATGTAAAAAGAAGTGTTTTGTCCAACCTTCCTGCCTTCCTGTACAGCTTTGCAGCACAAAGCCTGACATTGTAAGTGTGTTTGCAGAGGTGATAACTTTACAAACACAGACTCCAAGTATTGCTGCAAAAGTCACATAAGATTGTACATTAAAAGTGAGTGAGACAATGCAGAAGGTGGCTCAGGCTTGGTTTGGTAGGAGGAGTTGGTCTGGCTACAGTGCCAGAGTTTTGCCAGAGCATCTGGTCTCTGAAGGGACACTTAGAGCAGGTAGAGGTTGGCAGGGTTGGTTCCCAGACTGTCTGAAGATTAACTGGATGTCTTTGGCAACCTTTGGTCTGCTCCTCAAAGTCCTTACTCTGCAGGTGTTTATAACATGGGATCTCTGTGTGTAGTTTCTGCTGGAATTGTGGGCTGCGTGAAGTGGCTGGGATGGGCTCTGCAAGGTGAGACACAACAATAGCTCCAGTGAGAGCTAGGCTGTGGAAGCATGATGTTAAAAGTGACCTCCTTGCCCTTGGGGGCTGTTCTCCTGCTCTTGCAGGCATCTATGTCATGCAGACCCTCTGCAGTGTGCTCACAATTCACTGGCTGTTTTGCTCCAACTACAACTGCTGAAAGCCCTTCCCAGAGACCTCTGTAGTGGTTTGAAAGCAAAACAAGTGAGAGGCCCCAAGTCAGAAATACAATTTAATAGGAAGAAGAAAAAAAAAAGATAAAAATAAATGCAACAATACAAAAAGACCACTGACAGAGTCAGAATACAACCTGAGCAGGATGATGGAAGCAGTGATCCCATAGAAAGGTCTGGTAGC
>JBBMKD010000013.1:21662631-21681522 GCA_037834095.1 Argya squamiceps | reverse complement strand
CAACAATTGGTTTCAACAGTTGATGAAGATGGTGATAGAATACTTTGTGCATATCTTATACTACAACCCAGGACACCTCCTTCTCTAGCAGTTGAACTGTTTAATATTGAGCAGAAGCTGTTCACAATTAAACTATCTCTGTGTTCTTGCTGATGTGGCTTCTCCAGGTTTTGTTCCCACTTGACATGCTTGTAAAATATATCTTTGTGGTCCCCTGGATTTACTAAAGGAGTGCTCTAAGCTGTTGTGGTCACTCCACCTGAGACAGGAGCTGTGATGTGGAGCCTGTTCCAGCCAGAACACTGTCATGCCAGGAACAGCTACACTGGAAACAATGTTTTGTGGTGATAAAACCTGCTTTTGCACTGTTGCCAGTCATTCCTTTGCCACAGGAGTTTTCCCATTATAGATCAAGTCCCTAAGCATAAACATTCTATGAAAAAAAGGGCTCTGGTTACACTGACAGCACCTTGGATTGTAACACCCTCTTCTTTTCTGGTCAGCTGAGCACTAAATGCTGTGGTTTCATCTGTTTTTACTTATGGAGGCATCATTCAGTCTGAAACTGTATTTTTAATACAAATCTGTAAATAATATAGGCAGAATACCATGCACTATTGGGTGGAGGTTTTGTAATAGAAGGTTTGCTTTTTTATTCACAACCTCCTCGTGCTTCTAGGTTTTGTGTCTTTGTTGCAGGGTTGAAGTTGAGGGGGTGCTGCATGCTGTGACAGTTGGGCAGGGAACACATGTGGGATGAGATTGGCACTCACGGGGAGCTGGGAAGCACTGTGGCACTTGCAAATTTGCCAGATCTCTGGGAAAAATTATCATTAGTTAAGCAATGCTGATATTTAAGCATTCCTCTTCATTTCATAGCCCTACTGAATAGGAAGAGTTTAGATAGGGCCCCTGTGTGAAGCTGCCAGCTGCTGCAGGAAGCTAAGGCATAATTTTTAATGATTCTTCAGCCATCAAGGTGGCAAAGGCAAAAATATGATTTTCCAAGACATTATCAGGCCTGCTCTGCAGGGAATATGTGGGTTAAGGGTGGGCAGTAGCATAGAACCTCTGGAGTCTTGATTTCAGCTTCTGTGGGACAGGCCTCTGTCTATATTTAAATTTGAGTGAGGCTAGTGGATAAAAACGAATTTCTGAGGGAATCTTGGAGCTAACACATGTGGTGCTGGAGATGCACAGTCACTATTGCCATGTTACCCTGATCACACTGAGCTGAGCTGGGGTCCCAGCTGGCATCACTGCATGCACATACCTCTCCTTAACCCTGCTCCTTTCCCTGAAAAAGCCAGCTCAGAAAGAAGATCTGTTGCTGAAGGGTAGGATGTACCTCAGCTCTTTTCCAAGACAGCTGAGCAGACTCCAGCAATCCAGTTAATGGCAGCCAACATGCTTTGTGTTAATCTGTGCTTGAGCTGAGTGTTGGATGCTGGCCAGAATGTTCAATCCGTCACGTAATAATAAGATTTTTTCATGCAGTTCATTTGTTCCTTTTTATCCCTTGATTTGGAGACCAGCACTGGTGCATGTTGTACTGGAGGGATTTATGTGCTCAACACCTTGGAGAGCTGTACTTGCTTCTGTCTTTTCTTGAAGGCAACAAGATGACAACAGTCATTTCTGACCTCCTTTCAGAAAGATTGTGTTTCAAACATACCAAATACCCAGTTGCTAATATACAAACTATTATTGGGGAGCATTTGTGTTTGGTCTGGTAGAATTTCTTGGCTGCAGGAAACTTCTATTATTAAAACTTCTTTTGTTTCAAATTGTAACACAGAAAGACAACATTTATTTGTGGTTTATTGAGATGAAATGGTATAACACATGCACATGGAAGAAAGCTGAACATTGTGGCATCAATATGATAATGCTGAAACAAGAAGTTGATGTTGAAATTAATTTATAAATATATTGGAACTCATTGAAATGTTTTTCATAACACATTGAGATGAAGTAGGCAAGTTCCTGCAATACACTTCATTCTGGATAAACAATTTCCTATCAACAAAGCCACTTCATTTTTTTAAACCAGACTACTCGTAGTTTGGGGGGAGTTGTGAGCATTGCTTGCCTTAGCCCTGAGCTGTGGCTCTCTATGTTAATCATAAAATCATCATAGAATTACAGAATGGTTTGGGTTGGAAGGGACATTACAGATAATCTATTTCCAACCCCCTGCATGGGCAGGGACACAGTCCAAAATGATGGAGGGGATTGAATCGGTAGGACTGACCCACGGCTGAATATGACGATGTATAATTCCCCCACTTGGCCACCGTGTGAAAATGAATGCCCAACGTCAACTCTGCAAAAGCTGCTCTGGGAAGCCAGCAGGAATTATTCCTGTTTCAGCAGTGCATTCATCACTGTTACTTGGGGTAACCTGGTCCAGAACTGATGCTCCCACCCTCACCCTGAAGTCGAGCCCTTGAACGAAGCGCAGGGAAGAACAACAGAGAGCCTCCTTAAGAGAGGAGAAAGGGGAGGAGGAAGCGTCTCTCTCTGGGCATAGCAACCCCA
This sequence comes from Argya squamiceps, assembly GCA_037834095.1. Taxonomy (NCBI): domain Eukaryota; kingdom Metazoa; phylum Chordata; class Aves; order Passeriformes; family Leiothrichidae; genus Argya; species Argya squamiceps. Next base: position 21,678,981 of record JBBMKD010000013.1, on the reverse strand, counting down.
CCTCCCGGTTATTTCATCTTCCTTACAAGGCTAAAGCCAGAAGCTTTCCTCCGCGCCTGGATCCCTTAAAAGCAGGAGAGCAAAGCCCAAGGATCCCCGTGGAGTGCAGCCGGCATGTGGGGCTGACAGAGACGGGGATGAGCCCCGTGGAAAGCACAGCAGAGGAGGCTGGTGTTCTCCAGAGGAGGATGAAAGTAACCTATGAATGGTAAACCAGGTGTCCAGTGATGCAGATCTTCTAAAGAAACGTGAAACTAAACCCAAAAAGAAATCACTGAGGGGGAAAAAGTGCAACATGAGAGGTAATTATATTTTTCCTTGGGCAAACTGAAATAACTGGCTGTATTTTGTTTGAAAATTGTCATTGTAAGTGGGTGTCTGAAACTGCAGACTGAAAAATGCATTTATTAACATCTGAATAAAGACTGGTCTGACTCTGACTTCAAAAGCAGCACTGGGTTAAAAACTCAGATCAGCAGATGAATTCAGGTGCCTCAGAAGAAGTTTTGACATTTCTCTTTAGGTATTCACGGCTTAAACCTTTTCAAAAATCTGCTTTTCTGTTTTGCTTTCTCTGCTATTGCTAGTTGTTTTTAAGTAGTATGCATGTTGTTTTGGGGGAAAAGCGTGGCACAACAAAACCTAAACTGAGAATATGTCCCAGAAAACTGTCTCCATCAAGTCATTTCAAATCCTCCCATGCCCTTGTTCTTGCAATAGTGCCATTTCTTCAGAAAGATCCATGACCTACTGAGCTGGAATGTCTGTTGACATCTGGTTGAGGTTACTGTAACTGATATTTGGGGTTCTTCTTCTTCTTTTTTTTTTTCAGTTTAATTGAAACAAGCTGAGATTGTCTGCACATTCTGTGAAGTGTTTCCATGCTCTGACTGTCTAGTCTCTCTGATGGGTAATTCTAGAACTGCCAAATCTGAACAAGAAAAGAGGAAACACTTGGAGAGCTTGAAACTGCAGCCCTTCTGTGGACCATGCTGCCAGGGATAGTCAGTGGCTGAAAGATGCAAGACTTTGCCCCCTGTCTGTAAGATGGACTGAGAAAAATGTTTTGCAAATGTAATACTTCAGCATAACTGTATCCTTGAGCTTCTGATTTACATCTTTGCAGTGCTAGAGGACTTACAGATGCTTTTATTTACCAGCTAAAACGAAAAACTGGCCTGTGGAGAAGAGCTGCTGGGAGCTGTGACAGACCTTGAGGAGAGAGGATTACTGGACAACTCCTGCAGATTGTCACCGAGGGCTTTGGCTCAGCCTTGCAGTCAGTGCATGCAGAGCTGTGGGTTCAGCAGCCCAGGATGGAGGTGCTACGTCGTTCCTCAGTCTTTGCTGCAGAGGTGATGGAGGTTTTTGACAGGTCTCCCACTGACAAAGAGCTTGTGTCCCAAGCCAAGGCTCTGTGCAGAGACTACATCAACTCCAGGCTGATTCAGGCGGGTGTCAGCTGGAGCAAACCCGAGTACAACGCCCCAGTGCCTGGGGGGAAGCTGGCCGAGGTGTCCACCATCCTGCTACGGCTTGGTGAGTCCTGCTGGGGTGGGGGAGCTCACATTGGATGGAGGGATTCACACCAGACTAAGGAAGAGGCTTTTCATGTGATGATACAGAGGTTTCTCTTCTCTGCTTTTGGCATTTATTTTGGTTTTGGTGATCCTCACTGAACAGCTCCTTTGCTTGAGTTTCCTCAGTCTCTTTGAGCACTGCTCAGTGCAGGGTTTCTGCAAAGTTGCTTTGTTCTGAGGACTTTTGACAGCTCAAAATCACAAAGCAGTCTAAGAAAGCCCAGCAGCAAATTGACTCTGTGTACCCAGGTCTCCAGCTGTGTAACAGTTCTCACAGTACTTAGAGCAGTTTTTCCTCAGTTGAGCATTTTAACTGGTCTTGCAGTATTTTCTCCAGGGCAATTTGATTGCCACAATGCATCTGGCATCTTCTAGGGCACTGCTACTGCTGGACTTGGGCTTCAGCACTAGCTCACCCAGCTTTCATTTGGGGGTAGTTGCTTAGAAAATGTGTTGTTGGAGAATTTATAAAAGCTGTTTTTTAATGACAGTGTGTTTGATTTTCCTTTGTCTGTCTTAGTTATTCAGCAAGACCTGAGTTTTCTTGCTTTTTGCTGGACAAAGAGTTGGTTGACATTGTCTGGTGTACGCTGCCATTCAGTGCCACCCTCACAGCACAGCAGCTATGGGGATTTCAGGGAGAGCAATTTGAAGGTCATGCTTGGAGGCTGCGACATGAAAATATGCTTTAGAGCTTGTACCAGAAGCACCCTCTAAATTTTAACAGTTGCCTGGCCTTTTGTTTTGGACTGTGCAGCATCCTGTATGCTCAAGTCTAGCTGTTTGTCATTTGGAAACCCAACACTTTTTTTTTTGGAAGTTGTTTCCAACATCCCTCTTTGCCCTGCAGGCTGGTACATTAGTTCACATCTGGCATGGAGACTACCACCAGCATTTGGATCTGATTTAATTACATCAGAGCTCAAACAGGTCTGGTGAAGTAAGCATTAGCTGGGCCTAACAAAGTCAGGACCAGGGCTGGTGTCCCCCACTTTCGTGCCTTTCTACCAGTATGATATTATCCCAAGTTTCTTTTTAAGGCATAGCTGTGTTTCTTTTTAATTCATTCTTTTTAATCTTTTCTCTTCTATCCTGATTTTACTTCTGCTTCTGTTTCCAGCGATTGTTTGGTCTTTGGGGAATTTTTTTTTGTTGTTGTTCTCCCATCAATCGCACTGTCTATTTGTGCTCCCTTTCTTTTCTGCCTGCGTTGGGGGTTGAGATTTATGTGCTTTCAGCCCCATCTTCTGTGGGTGGCCAGGAACATGTTAAAGGGCAAGCAGGTGGTGCACTGGATCTGAAGGCGTCTCCTGGATTGTCCAGATGGAAAGATTTGGCTGATAGTCCCAGGAACTTGGTGCCTTCTCTGAGCAAACCTGTTTGGAGAGCACCATGTGGTACCCATGCAACCAGAAAGACAAGCAGTTCTCCTCTTTAAGATGAAGAATAGTTTCTGTCCTGTTTCTTTAGAAACTCCACTTGTCACATGGCCCACCCATTCCTTTTCCCCTTTATTGCTCTCACCAGCACAAGGCCAGCTGGCATCCAGGCACCTGCCAGGAATGGTAATCCTAAGCCATTTTAAAGCACTGCAACAAGCAAGACCAATTTTGCCCTTCATGATAGTGCTGAGAAGCCTGTGGAGATGGGAAGTTGGAGTATTTCCTAGCCCACTTGCACACAGAGACTCTGATGAACTGCCTGGTGGGCCAGCAGAAGTGCTGGGCACAGGCAATGCTGTTGGAGGTCATAGGGAGGGAGACTCGATCAGCTCAGTGAGGCTTAGCAGCTAATTAGGGCAATTAATGAGTCAGACATGGTAAAAACCTAATGGTGTAGCCAAATGAGGCACCCCAGACCAACTGGCTGTGTCTGTCATAGGCATGGTTTATCTGAACTTGTATTTCCTCTGGCCAAGGCCCAGGGAGGTGCCCTTTGACCACTGCAAGGAGATTCTGCAGCTGGAAACTGTCACTGCTGCCCTGCTCATTCCTCCACAGCCACTGGAGGAAGGATGAGAAGGCCCCGAATTGCTCTAAATGTTGCAAAGTTGGGCATCAGAACAAGGCTACTGGAGACCAGCACCAGTGTGTCACGCCACAGGGGAAGTCCTGGGGCTGCTGGGGCAGGGACACTCTCCAAGCATGGGAATGCTTTCCTGTGCTTTCCTTCCCCAGATGCTCCTCCTGCCCTGTGCCTTGCTGCAGAACAGGGCATGTGTGCCTCCAACCCAAACCCTGATCTCATCTGGAGCCTCCAGGCACTGCTTGTTACAAGTTGTACCAGTGGCAGGCTACCAAGTGCTGATCCCAGCCTCCTGTGCCTCCCTCTCAGCTAAGCAGGGCTATCCCCATTTCCTTACATTTACCAGGAGGGCTGTGTGCTGCCTGGGAGGAGAAAACATCTGCTGAGTGGTCCAAGTAAGGTTTCCCCTTATCAGGGCTGACCATGTGTTGGCAGGTTTCCTCTTGCTGTGAAAGAGACAATCCCATACTCAGAAAGGGCTGGGAGAGCTCAGCTGTGGAATTCTGTAGGGCTGGGTTTTGCCTTGCTAAGTGCCAGATAAATGAATTAAAGATCAGTAGTTAATGGCTCTGTAACAAAATCCTGATTGCAGTGACGTCTTCCTTTTTACCTCTCATATAAATGAAATTTTGAGGAAGATCAGTTGCCCTCTGGCTGAGCCAAATCACCTGGGTCTTGCAGTGGGATATAAAGCTGTTGGGATAGCTCTTCCTCTTCCCAGGGCACCCTTGTGCAGGGGAAGAGCACAATGTGTCCTAAATCTAAGCCAAAAAGGGCTCTTGGTGCACAAAGGGCTTTGGTCCCATGCTGTGTTTGCAGTGTGTCATGCTCCTACAGCAGCTGTGCAACCTTCATTAAATATCCATGAACCTCTACAGAGAGAGAAACCCCTTGGAAACTGGGCTTTATTAATTCTACTACTCAAAAATGGTTTGTTTTGCTACAAAGGAAAAGCTTTACTGTTGTTTCCCAAGCTCCATAGCTCAGTCCTTTGGGAGGAGGTTCTTTGCTTGTCCTTAGTATTTTTGTCTAGGTTTCAAGCTAGCCTAACACCTCCTGCCATTTCCCAGCTGGGCAGAAAGCACTGTGGAGGTGAAAGCACATGTCTGTGTGTCAGAAACCCTGCTGCTGAGCAGTCAGCCATGCAAATGAACATCTCTTTAACCATTTGGAAGAGAGAAAGAAATCCAGACTGACTCTCAAGTGGCTGTGTGAGCATAAAATAGCTGAGAGTCTCTTTGTTTAATTAATGTTGTGCAGCTCTGGGCGGATCCTTGGCTTTCATCAGCCTTCAGCATTCTTGAGTTGCTCCCTTGCACTTCAGGCGTTTTTGTCCAAGCCTGATGGGGTGCTGAGGAAGGGCGTATCTCTCAAAAGCTTACATGGATGGATATGCTTCCTTCTCACTTCTGGAATAAAATGACATAGCTTTGCTTATCTGAGGCCTGTCTCCTGTGCTGGAGGAAAGGCAGGCAGCCAGCCTGGGAACAGCGTTTTTATCAGGGATTACTGCAGCCACACCACTGCTACAGGGCCACTGCCTGCCTCTGCTCCCTTTAGAAGCCCCAGGGTGCGTGTGGCAGGGAATTGCATCTAAACGACCCTAAGCACCCTGCTGCCTGCCTAAACTCAGGAGGAGCTGGGGCTCAAACTCGTTGGCTGAAGGCATCCCTGCAGTGCCCCCAGCTGTAATTGCTCCGTGTGAGGGCAGGGCTCGGTGCTGACCCCTGGCTGTTTGTTGGTTTGTTTGCAGGGGATGAGCTGGAGTACATTCGCCCCAACGTCTACCGCAACATCGCGCGGCAGCTGAACATCTCCCTGCACTCCGAGACCGTCGTGTCCGACGCCTTCCTGGCTGTGGCTGCACAGATTTTCACTGCAGGTACCGTGCCCAGGCAGGGCTGGCTGGAAAGGAACAGGATGGAGCCACCTCTCTTGGAGAAACCATGTCTCTGGAATGAAAGAGCTGTGGGCAGTTTGGCACTGTGCCCTGCTGTAATGATTTAATGACAGCTCCTCTCTGCTGTCTTCTGGCAGGGAAATGTCCTGGGTTGTGATATCCTCCCCAGCAGGTTGTCTCATTCTAGAAGGCACCTCCTGCCCTTCCTCATTAGGAGGTGGTTGTTACCTCATTGCTCAGGGAGGTCACTCATTCCAAGCTTATTTGCTCACCATTGGCAACTGCAGAAGATTCATTGCTTGGGAGTCTCCCTTGTTCCAGCTCACGCTGCTGATGCTGGGAGCCAGAATCAACTCATCACAAGAGAGCTCCTCTTGTCCTGGCTTCCTTTCCCACAGCAACACCCAGAATTGCAATGGAACCTGCTGTTTCTCCTTTCTCATGTTGGGGAAGTCTTGGTCCTTAAGGCTGTTCCAGATGAGCAGGTTCTTTGAGCTTTCTCCTTGCTTAGATGTGAGTGTTCTGCTGCTGCTGTTAGACTGGTTCCAGAGATGATGGTCAAAAGCAAAAATATGCCCTATGCTGTGTTCAGCTTTTCCTGGAAACAATCCCTGCCCACAACTGGAAAAGCAGCCTGTGGGAAGTGAGGGAAGAGAAACCTTTTAGAGGGATTTATGTCAGGCAGGTTCTGACATGGTTATGGGTTTTCTGCAATGTCTTGTTGTGTTGTCTGTGGAAGGGATAGTAGATGTTAAAGATTGGAAACAAAACAATAAAAAGGGAAAAAAAAAAAAACAAAGAAAGCAACTTGCTAGCAGCATAGCAGTATGAAAGCACTGGAACCAGTGACAATGGCATGGGAAGTGTCACAGGATGCAGGGGCTCTTGTCACTTTGGCAACAGTTGCTACAGGATGGAAGTCCAGGTTTTAGTTGTCCTTTCAAATAGGCTACCTCACTCAAAACCTTTTAATCCTCACAATCAGCTTTATCTGTGCTTCTTTATCTGGGACCACTGATGTTGTGGAGAAGCCCTGACATGCAGGAGCTCTGAAGAGCTGTGCTAGAGAGCACAGATCCTCCCCAGAACCATAACAGATGGCAAAATAGATCTCTGAGAGGGACTGCCCAAGCAGGGCTTCTGGCAGTTCCAGCAGGGCAGATTTCAATCCCTGGAAATTGATGCTGTGTCATTGGAAATGGATGGAATTGGACCATGTGGCTGCTGCTGCAGCCCTCAACAGCCTTTCAGAGCATGGGTTGCAGCTTGCCTTTGCACTGGGCTGGCTTGGGAGAGCCTGTGAGCTCAGAAAGCAAGAGCTGGGAAAGTATGGCAGGAATGTCTCAGTGTGACTGTGTACAAAGAGCAGGTGGCCTGTCTTGTCGCTTAGTGCTGATCTTTACTGGTGTGAAGGCAAACAGGAAAACAAGGGTCAGGCTGGCAGGCTCAGGTGCAATTTGCATTGCAGGTGAGTAGGTGATCTTAGATGCTACAGCTGACTGCTTTGGGACTGGCCCACCTCCAGAGCTGAAGTGACACAGAGAGCTAAGCCAGGAATGCTGCAGGTGGAGCAGACTGTGTGTGCTGTGATGCTGCATAACCATGATGCTGGGGAGAAAGCCTGCTGCCTCCTGGGAGTTCTGCTCTCACTGACAAATTCATGGAGAGCTGCATTTTGTGTGTGTGTGTGTGTTCTTCAGCTTCTCAGCTCAGGAGCCAAGTGTGTGGGTAGTTTAAAATTAAAGTAGATGTCATATCTCATAGTTCTAAACCTTGGTTTTCAGGGTATTAAGAATAGAATCTGGACTCAGCCCTCTGAGGCTGACAATGCTGGAGACTTTGGACTCAAGCTCTGCTGACAGTGCTGCCCCTCCTCCTGAGCCACCCTGCTGCAGAAATGCCTGGTGGTGTGCTGGTGGAAAGGGGGTGATTCAAACCTTCCCAGAGCTCTCCATGCTCTGTTCTTAATTCTTTCTCATCTCTGCTGGGAGTTGTATATTTAATTGCTTTTATCAACTTGGTATCGTAATTTCTCCTGGGTAGAAGGTTACTGAGTGGCAGAGGGGTAGGAGCTTGCTGTTTTTCAACATGCCTGGATCCCACTGCAGTCTCAAAACTCAGCATTCAACAATAAATCCAGCAAATTGGAGTTGGCTGTAGCAGCCAGACATTCATTCCCTTTTTTTTTTTTTTTTGTCATAGTTCAGAGGAAAGAGGCTCTTACTGAGCAAAGGAAACCAGACACTCAATTTCAGTCTGAGTTTTCATGCCAATTACCAAGTTTATTAAGAAAACAGCTACAGTCTGACACTACAGTGCTTAGGGAGCCCCACTAGTCACTTACAATGCCTTTCCAGCAAGGAAGCAAAGGATTTTGACCCTTTTTTGCTGGAGAGTTTTTCTCCTTAATCTTTTTCATGTCTGTCTTCCACATTCTGGTCGAGTTTTGAGTCTTCACACTGTAGCTCTCTCTGTCTGTGCTCACTTCCTGTCCACCCTGTCTACAAATCTTGACTAAGCCCAAAACTGCCCTTAGCAGCCTGTTTCAATGCCTCTTCTTTCAATGAAGAAATTTTTATTAACACCCAACATAAACATCATCTGGTGCAATTTAGGGCCATTTCCTCTTGTCTCATGGCTTGTCCTCGGGGAGAACAGACTTCAGGCTCAAGCTGTATTTTGTTCCCCTGTTTCCAAACAACTCATTAGTTATTCAGGGTGAGGAGAGCCCATCTGTGTGGAGACAAGCAGTGCAGGGCCCTGATCTCCTTTTGATGGTGAAGGATCTGCAGCAGCGTCATCTCTGTGATGTTACCACCAGTTCTCATGTGTGGTCCAAAGCTGCTCTGCAGGTAGCAGGAGACTTTCCCCTGGCTTGATCAAGCTTTGGTTTGGGGCCTGGCTGAGCTGACATTTACCTTAGATTTTAAAACAAATGCCAGAAGGAAGAGGTCACTTGATGGAAAAGCAGAAGTCAGAAAAGCATTTTCCTTTCCTGAAGGAACCAGTTCTGTCCTGTTGGTAAGGACTGCTAGGCATGAGGGCTTTTTAAAAGATTTCAGCCTGGTTTTTACTGGCTTTGGCTTTTAAGCAGCAGCCCAGTGCCTGGGCTGAAGTGAGCCCTGTGTAACAGGAATGTAGGGTTAAAGCTTTCTGAGGAGAAAGCACTTTCCCTGCAGGAGCAAATGGATGTAGATGACACCAAGCTGACTGGTGCTGTTGATACACTTGAAGGATGGGATGACATCCAGAGGGACCTGGACAAGCTTGGGAAGTGACCCATTGGAATCTCACGAGGTTGTACAAGGCCAAGTGCTAATGCTGCGTGTATTGAGACAACCACCAGGATCAGTCCAGGCTGGGGATGAACAGATCAAGAACAACCCTGGGAGAAGGACTTGTGGGTGCTGGTGGGTGAGAGCTGGGCATGCCCCAGCCCTGTGTACTGGGACCCAGAAACCACTCATGTGCTGGGCTGATCCCCCAGCGTGGGCAGCTGGGGAGGGGAGATTCTGCCCCTCTGCCCCACTCAGACCTGTCTCCAGCCCTGGGGCCCAGCACAGGAAGGACGTGGAGCTGCTGGAGAGAGTCCAGAGGAGGCACCAGGATGATCAGAGGGATGGAGCAGCTCTACTGAAAGGAAAGGCTGGGAGAGTTGGGATTGTTCAGCCTGGAGAAGAGAAGCTCTGTGGTGACCCAACTGTGGTCTTCAGGTCCCTGAAGGAACCAACAAGAAAGCTGGAGAGAGACTATTTACAAGGGCCTGGAGTGACAGGATGAGGGAGAATTACTTCATACTAACAGGTAGTAGGTTTAGGTTAGATATTAGGAAGAAATTTTTCCCTAGGAAGGTGAGGCCCTGGCACAGGTTGCCCAGAGAAGCTGTGGCTGCCCCTCCCTGGAAGTGTTCAAGGCCAGGTTGGATGAGGCTTGGAGCAACCTGGGACAGTGGAAGGTGTTCCTGCCTGTCAGAGACTGGGAAAAATAATCTGATTTGAGACATCTTAGGATGCTTGGAATGCATGGTAGGGGGTGGGTCAGACTTTGCTCTGCTGAGGTGGTGCCCTGCCCCCTGTACCCCCCAACCCTGCAGTGTCTGCCAGCCGTGGCACACTGAAGCAGCCCCCAGTGTTGCCTGACCCAGTCCCTGACTGTCCAAGAAACCATAAATCCCACCTAGGGGGAAGGCCCAGGATGGGCCAAAGTTTTAAGAAGCCTGACCACAAGGCAAGCATGTTGTCCTTTAACCCTATCTTAATTTTGGAGTTTTACATCACTGGAACCCAGGAGTTGGTAGCTATTTGTCTGTTTTTCTACATCTTTCTTGCCTTTCTGTTTTTGTCCCTTTCTTCTCTCTTGTCATGGAATGTGACATTGATTGGGTTTAAATGTTTTCTATGTTTAGTGGGCTAAGTCTATGCAATGGTAAGTGATATTATGTTGCATTTACTCTTTTCCCAATGTTCCTTCATTTTCTCTAGCTCACCAGCAAACTTTCATGTGTTTTTTACTTCTTGAGAATATCTGGTTGGGATTTTCTCCTTTGCATCTATCCAGAGCAAAAAAGAACCTTGGTTTTAACCCTGGAATTGAATGACTGGGGTGTAACACTGCCCGTGGCAGGGGATTGGAATGAGATGAGCTTTGAGTTCCCTTCCAACCCAGACATTTCTGGGTTGCTCTGAAATGCTGTTAGTAATGCATCCTGCTGCTCCCTCATTGCTTAGGCCTTATGACTTGAGTGTCCTGCCTTGTGCACACCCCTCTCAGCTTTTCTCTCCACCAAAGCCTGTTGTGTCTGGCTGTATTCTCCCAGCTGCTGAAATGTAGCAGTGGGTTGTGATTCTTTAAGGTCTGATTTGGGAGCAGGACTTTGATGCTGAGTGGAGCAGAGGGAAGTTTATTGGAATAACCTCAGGTATTGTGGTGCCCTGAGACTGCACAGTCATGTCTCATGACTTTTTCATCTCTCCCCTGGGGCAGACAAGCTCATATGAGCAGGAACACTTTCAAGAGCATTCCTCTCCTGCTAATTCATTTTACCCTGGGCTCAGCAGTGTTTACATACCTTCAGCTCCATGGCTAGAGAGTACAACTTGTATTTCATATTTTTTATAATGCCTTCTAAGCAGCCCTTCACTTTTTCCATATCCTTTTGTTCCATGTCAGTGAGCAGAGCTTTCTCTCTTTTGAGCATTCCTTTTTGGACCAGTGTTCCATTCCCTGTTGTTGTTAGCTCCTGTGCATGTTAATCCACGCAGTGGGAAGCTGTGAGTAGATTGTCTTGTTTGGTGATGAGTGCCTGATTTACCCAGTGTGGATGACAGCCAGGCCTTTTGAGGAGTTTGGAGCAAGCCAATGTGTTTTTGCTTCTCGTGTGCACTGGCCAGATGCAATTCCAGCTTATGCTGAGATGCATCACACTGGTGTCACTTTGAACCTGGCCTGGACACCATGGGGAGCAGAGGCAGTGCCCTCTCAGTAATTGTGCTCCTCTGCCAAGGGATCATTGAGAGAGAAAAGTTAATGGAGCTGGTGTGCAGAGGAGAGCTGCTGGGGCATGTTCCCCTGCCCTCTCCTGCCTGGGGCTGGATGGTTGATGGAGCCCTCCTGGGCAGGGCCCCCAGCACCACGGGTATGACCCTGGTGTTGGAGGTGCCTGCTCTTCCCTTGCCTCCTACAATATCTAGTGAGAAGAAGAGCATAAGCTGTGCCCTGCTGCTGTGTGTGAGAAGCCCAGCCTGCTGTCTCCATCTTCTGCCTCCAGCAGGGGCAAGAGGATTTCAGACAAATGGAAATCAGGAAGGGATTTCCTCCTCTCCTGCCCCCATGGACCAACTCTGCTAGTAACAGGAAAGGCACACTGAAGGATTGGTTTGACCCTTATGGGCATGCTCTGGAAAGAGGATGTGACCCCTGAGCCCTCCACATCCATCACCATTATAAGTGTTAACCAAGAACTCGTTCTCTTTCTGCTGTGAAAGGGAGAGGGGTCCTCTCCATGTGCCAGGGAAACACTCACCTCATGCAGCAGGTACCACTAGGGAACAATTTTGACAGGGAAGCTGGAGCTGAAGGGTTTCCTTTCCATCCTCTCTGGGCTGATTTGTCTTATAGCAAACTGCTTTCCTGTGGGCTGGGGAGGTCATGGATGTCTTGAGCCTCTGTCTTTCAGAGATTGTGGATACACTTTTCTGATATTGGAAAGTGAAACTTGGGTTCAAACCAAAGTGAACCAAGACTGGAGGTGTCTTTCTGTACCAGAGTGACTTCAGTCCTGTCAGTCTTTGTTACTGCCATGTAAATATCTCACAGCTAATGGACTTGCTTCAGATATTTAAAGAGTGCTGTCAGCAAAAGCTTGGGAATAAGCCAGTGAACTCTTCCCTGGAATTTTGGGTAACTTTTGTTATGTAACTCAAGATGCAAGGAATCACATTTCTGCAGGGATGGAGAACTATAAAACTGACTTACACTAAAGCTGAATATACGCCAGCTGAGGCTCTGGTCCTGAACATATCATCAGCAAGGAGTGTAACCCCTTAAAGCCTCTTTCATTAGGTAGAACTGTATTGACCTGCACTTGGACAGCCTCTTCCTTGCAGGGAGAACCCCTCTGTCTAGTCTTCTGTGGTTTCATAGCCTCTTCCTGACTCATTCTGCTGGCTGTCATGGTGACACACAATGTGAGAAAGGCAGATAAATAGTGTGAATGCCAAACAGGCAGTGAACTTCCTGAGTGACAGTGCTGGTGTCAGGGACACCACAGGGTCTGCTCAGCAAATAGAACCAGAAGAACAACAGTCACTTCAGCTTATGTTAATAACTTCCTCAGATCTTGGGGATAGTTTTGAGGAAGGGCAGAGTGTCACAGAGGATTTGAGCTATTGCTGTTACTGTTGCTGCAGAGCCTCACAAAAGGTTCAACTGTAGATTTTTATCTTACATTAGTCATGAAAAATGTGGGTTTTTTGTAACACTGAATAGATTTTCTTCAGACTAACAAGGTGTTCCTGTGGCTGACATTTGAAGAGTTCCTCTAAAGTTCAGGGGTTTTTTTTATTTAAGGAAAAGAAAAGCAAGCAATTCCTAAAAGTGTTAGTGTGAATGTCCCTTTTGAAGCACCAAGTGTAAGAATTGTGGAAATGCTCTGAAATCTGCATGTTTTCTAAAGAAATATAAGGCATTCTGCTGCAATGAGAACTGCTGTGAGGAGGCTGGAGCTCCATCCCAGAGCTGGTTCAGGCTACCTGAGGATCTGAGACTGCAGTGAAGGAAAGGGGGAGACTCTTTACCCCATTTCAATTGTATTTTTGCTTGCTGAGCAAATCCAGTTTTCTAATGGTGTGTCCATAGGTCTGGTCATTGCACACAACTTTCCATCCTCTCTCCTGTTTTCTTTCTTGCTGCAACCCTGCGAGAACAGTTCCATGTGGTTTTTAAATATTAGAACTTCACCAGGCTTCTGACTATGTTTGGGAGAGACTTTGGACAGATTCCACAGAGATCTAACACTGTAAAATACTTCACAGTTTGCTTGATAAATATGGCTATTACAGATAATAAACTACAGGGGTGATATGCCACTGTGCAGCAGTAGTTCCACCTGGGAGTGAAAGGTTGTGTTTCCAGGTCACTGGCCCTGAGAAAAGCCTGATGAGGGGCAGCTGACTGCAGTGTTTGAGCATGAAGGATTTATGACTGCAATGTTTGAGCATGAAGGATTTATGACTGCAGTGTTTGAGCATGAAGGATTTATGCCCAGTGGTGTTGGTAAGGTGCAGGGGACCCCCCGGGAGGTTGGCTGGTACCTAGAGCTGAGCTCTTGTGCTTATCACTAACACCAACAGGAAGATGACTACTGCTGGGACAAGCTCCATGCAGCACTTGCTGCAGGCAGGTCAGCCTGGCAGGAAGGCTGTCTTCTGGGAGATTAGATAACTGACTAACTCTCCACCCCTGCACTGTCTTCAGTAGCACAGGCAATGTTAAGTAGGCAGTCACCAAATCCTTGGAGCTACCTGTTTTTCAGGTGGAGACTGAGGCCTTGCATTGAAGAGAACACCAGCCCTCATGGGTGCAGGTGGAGGGGTGGGCACTCTGCTCTCTGGTGACAGGACCCAAGGGAATAGCATGAAGCTGTGTCATGGGGGTTAGATTGGATATTAGGAAAAGATTCTTCCCTCGAGGGTGGTCAGGCACTGAACAGGCTCCCTAGGGAATGTCACAGCCCCAGGGCTGCCAGAGCTACAGGAGCATTTGGACAATGCTCTCAGGCACAGGGTGGGATTGTTGGGGTGTCCTGTACAGGGCCAGGAGCTGGTCTCAGTGAGCCTTGTGGGTCCATCCAGCTCAGGATTCTATGACTCCTCTATTGCAGCTATGATTCTGTGAACTGTCTTGGCCCTGTAACTTTGCCTCCTTTTGTTGCTTTTGTGCCATTAGAGAATGTGTTTATCTTGTATGCTTTTGAGTGTCACATTGGAACAGTGATTAGAAATAAACCAGGAATGCTTTGTCTAAGGGTGTTTAAGCTTTATGTTGAAGATAAACCCCCCAGGTTGTTCAAAGTATTTGAATTCTATCACCTCCTATGCAGCACATGCATGGCTGAATGCCAGTGGCAATACAAACATAGCGGTGCACATCTCCCCCATCCCAACGGTCCCTTTGGGCTGCTTTTTCCCAAAGCTGTGCACCCACTGCTGAGCGGCAATCAAACCATACCAAGGTCGGATTATTTCATTCTGCTTCTCTGTGTGAAGAGTTTTCCCTAATTCTGGTCCTGTACTATTTCTTTTCCCCCGTGTGGAGAGCACACAGAACAGTGCCTGCACACAGGCAGCTTGGGCACATGTGATGAAGCAGAGTGGTTTCATTTGGTTATTCAAGACTGAACTGAGTGTGTGTGTGTAAATATGAACGCCTTTTGTAGATGATGAAGCTGGGGTCTCAGAAGGATGTGGGACATCAGGCTGCTCTTTCAAATGCTGTTCATTGCATAGATGGTGTAACAGCAGTCCTGGGTCGTGAGCCCAAGCCTAAAAGCTGTCAGCATCAGCCTATAGGCAACACCTGAAGCCACTTTAGTTCTTGTTAAATGCATTATATATTTTTCTTTACAGAGTATCTTAATACATACAGCCAATCAGCATCATACACAATACCTTTACATTTGCCTATAGCCTATCACAACTACTATCATTACCATATTATGGTTAGTACTAGCCAATTACAAAAGTTAGTATGTTACAGTTTAAGCTTAAAGTTGTTTTACTGTTCTCTTGCAGTGGAAAATTCCTAAATCTTTTCTCTACTTGCTACATCAGCATGTCTGTTTACCTATGGCATCTCCTGCTTTTCTTGGGAATTGTCTTTACTTGGTAGAAACATCTTTCTTTGTTTGTGGTCAAACATACCTTTGCTCTAGCCAAAAATCTTCCTTTCAGTCTGACTTAACCTTTGCTTTCTTGGGTTATCCAGTAATGTTACCTCAACAGTTTCTAGCTTGAAACTTCTTTTATTCTTCTATATCAAACCTAGACTTCATTTCTCAAGAGCCTTCTGCTAAGCATTCAATTCTGTAACAGTGTGTCTTTTTGGAGTGCAGCCACTGCCCTCCTAGATCCCAGTCAGCCTCTCCAGTAAAGAAACTGCTTGAGAACTTCTCAGGCAGCAATTCAAGCTCACACAGCCACACACCTTACAAAGCTGGCTCAGCAAGAGAGGCAGAAGGTTCCCAGCCCAAATCAATTTCCAGCAAGTGTTTAATCCAGTGTGCTGAAGGTGAATCCAGAGCCAGAGAGGGGGAGCATGTGGTTTTTCTCAGTTATACAGGGTCTCAGTTCTGTGGGTGGCACAGGGGGCAGGGCAGGGGACAAGTGACCACAGGGAAGAGAGGAACAGGACACCAAGCCCCAGAGCCAGTGGGGAAACAGGGAAAGGGGATGCCATGGGGTGGGTGCTGGACTTGCCAAACCCAGAGAGAAGATTGCACAATGTCTGCAAGGGTCCACGGGGGAGAAGCCTTCTTTACACCTGGGCTACCTTTAATCCTCACTTCTCCAGGGGAAGAGCAGTTAGAAATTCTTTTAATGGCATGAGAGACTCCACAATTTCTGTAAGACTTTTCCTGTTAAACCTTCCATCCTCTCCAACAGCCTTTTTCTCTCTGCACAGGGATAACGTGGGGCAAGGTGGTGTCGCTGTACGCCGTGGCGGCGGGGCTGGCCGTGGACTGCGTGCGGCACGCGCAGCCCGCCATGGTCCACACCATCGTCGACTGCCTGGGCGAGTTTGTCCGCAAGACCCTGGTCACCTGGCTGAAGAGGAGAGGGGGCTGGGTAAGGAATTATATCTCATTGAGCTCGTTTCTGCCTGTCCAGACCAGAAAATAGCCCACTTAATGAAAGTAAGAGTGGAGTGATGCGCCCCACACCCCCAGCAGGTGTTTCTGAATAGGGAAAGTGTAGGAGCATCCGAGGACGGCAGGGAGAGGGAACTCGGCAAACTTGAGACACTTTTGAGAGAACACATGGTTTTATTGCAAGGGTCGTGGGTAAAAAGGGCCTTCAGCCACCAGCCTGGGCTGAGGAGAAGTCCCAAAGAGAGAGAGAGGGTAGGGGTGAGCAAGGTAAGGTAAGAGCAGTGAGGTCAGCAGTAAGAGGTGGGCCAGGTAAGAGAGGTGAAGTAAGAAGGGAGAGAACCTTGTTACAATACATTATATCTCCTTTTGTGTTGAATATTCTGATTTACAGTGACAACCCGTGTGAGATACAAAACCTACAGACTTTGCATACAGCCTATGAGAACTGCTATATTACCATATCACTCTGTATTCTAAAC
>JBBMKD010000013.1:21629643-21662531 GCA_037834095.1 Argya squamiceps | reverse complement strand
ACAGCCTATGAGAACTGCTATATTACCATATCACTCTGTATTCTAAACTCTAAAGACTGTCTTCTTATCTATCTTTTTCATGATACCTTGGCAGGGTGGGGTGGGGCTACACCCTTGGGTCCGTTAGTGTCCCATTGTTTGTTACAATCACCGTCTTCCTGCCTGCCGTGATCACATCTCAAAGCTAGCTTTCATTTCTATTTCATTCATAAGTTTTATATTCTCAGGATCTCTTGCCAGACAATCATATTTGTAAGCTTTTCCTGTCCCATCTTTTCCAACAGGAAAGAGTTTCAGTTTACCTTTAGACATTTTAGGAAGTTTTAACTAGAAAGTTCTGTGTTTTTCTCACTGTAACTGGCTCAGCACCAGCACGGGAGCATGGATTGGGCTCCGAGGGTGTAACTCAAAGCCTGTTGTTAATCTCATTGGACCATGAGCCAAATTGTCCCTCCTAAAACATTCAGTATTTAGGAAGGAGCCCAAAGGAAGTAAGAGGCTTTTTGGAGTGTTTCTAGCAGGGTGTCAGAGATTTTCTCAGGCACCTCTGCACGGCTTGTTTTTTGTTTTCTGTAACATTTATTATTTTGATATTTTTCACTTATTAAACCTTTTGCTTTACAAAACACCTCTGAAGAGCAGTCTTGCTGAAATTATTTTAAGCCAATCTGCAAGGGCTGGACCTTCAGAGACTGATACATTTACACGTGGTTTATAAGACTCTGGCCAGGTGTTAACCTGTATCATAAGAGTGTGCTCTCTGCAGCTTTATGCAGAAAAAGGCTGTGTGAGATTCTCTTTCACAATGCTGTGGCCACCTCTGTCCTACCTACGCCTGTGCTAGACTTACATAAATCTGTTACTGCCTCATGGTCCCATCCTCAAAAACATCAATTATTCTTGTCCTCAGCTTCCTGCGTAGCTGAGACAGAATAATTCAATCCTGACCCACCAGCACTTGTTGTGTTCCTGATCTTCTCCAGAACTAACAGCCAGTCACAGTGGGACACTGCAGGGGTCATTCCTGTGAGGCCCTGGCACAGATTGCTCAGAGAAGCTGTGGTTGCCCCATCCCTGGAAGTGTTCCAGGCCAAGCTGGATGGGGCTTGGAGCAGGCTGATTTTAGAAGAAGGCGTCCCTGCCCATGGCAGGGGGTGGGATTGGATGATCTTTAAGGTCTCTTCTAACCCAAACCATTCTTTGATTCTGTGATACTCTTGGCCAGCTGCTTACTAGAAACTGGCAAAAAATGAGGCCTGCCAGTTTAATTCTCATTTCACCTCTAAGCACTAGATTTCTTTGGTCTCTCTGTACCCAGTGTGAGCATTGGTTCCCGTGGAGGATCGTTCATAGTAAGAACTTTATTTTGGTGCTGTGAACCTTTCCAGTGACCTCCCCAGCTGAGTGGAGAGACTGGCTGGCTGTGTTAGTGGCTGGCATCTGGGTGATGTCTGTATGTACCAGGTTCCATGGGCCTGTCTAGCAGGGATACAGACAGTCCTTGCATCCTCTGGTGTGCTGCTGGGCAGATGCTGCTTGGGGCAAAATATTGCCCTATGACACCACTCAGTTCACAGGACATCTTGTTCCCAAGGTATGCATTCTTTCCAGACTGAGCCACAGCAGCAAATTCCCTCTTTTCCAAGAGGTGAAATTCATTCCTAAGCCATCAGGAAATGGTCAGGCTCCTCACCCATACACATCTGGAGAGAGGGGGGTGTCTTTTTCCAAACTGAGTATTGCTCCTTTGTGCTGAGACTTCTCAACTGTGTCAGTAGCTCATTCAGTTACCTGATTTCTTTAGGAATGTGAAGAAGAACTGGAAAAGTATCATTGTTCGAATTTTGGATCCTGTGCACTTACTAAGTACCAATCCTACCTTAAATCATCCCTGCCCTCTCTAAAACTGTGTCACCTTGAGGCCAGCTGACTCAGGGAACTGTTTGGTTGGGCTAAAAGGAACCTTTGATTTGAATGCCCTGATCTGTTTCATTTTGTGTTCCAAAAATTAATTGTGCCCAGGCAGGTGAAGAGGATATCCTGGGATTAAGTGACACTGTTCCTGCCTGTGAATGCCAGTCCCTGCCTCAGTATCATTTGAGGCTTGCTTTAACTGCATGCCTGTAGAGCTGCTTGAAATGTATTCTCTGAAACATTTTTTATTTCTAAGATCTAGTTTCATTAAAACAGAAATGTTGCATAGGAACGCATCTCTTTCTGGTTTCCAACTATTTTTTCCTTGTTTTGGTAAAACTTGCTCTGATAAGTTAGCATCTTGTTTTAATTTTTGTATTGCTTCGTTGGAGTTCAAAACAGAGTGTTAGTTCCAAAAGGATATTTTTGGAAAATTTGTTGGATAGCAAACAAGCTGCAAAACCATCTCCAGACCAGCACTGGTTCTGTGCAGCTGAGGAGCTAAGTCCATCACTGGCTCCTTCTGCCAGCCATCCCTCTTGAATGGGCAGCACATTCCAACTGGAGTTGCTGAATCCATGTTGATTGCTCTTGGGATGTGACCCCAAGGAAGGGAAGCCAACTTCACAAGCACAAGACTGTGAAGGCTGCTGGACTGTTCTGATACAGCCCATTTCCAACACCCTTATCAGCAACCCTGGGCTGTGAAAAGGAAATGCTTTCCCTCCTGAAACGACCCCTTCAGTCTGGGGAAAGGCTGCTAATCCCATCTTGTGCTGTGCCTCCCTGAATGTTCTTCCTCTTTATCTGGGCACTGCAGCAAGGAACTTCCCAGCCTTGTTCACTCACGGGCCAGACCAAGCAGCTCTTTGGTGGAACTCTGTCACCCACTGCCTGGCCCAGCTTGTGTTGCTTTGTCCTGAGATGCCATCCTTGTTCACATGGCCCCCATCTCTTGTGCATCAGCCTGGGTTGAGGCTGCCAAGAGTCACCTCCATGCCCTGAGCTGGTCCAGGAAAGACACCCTGGAGACTTTGGAAAGGCATTTGAAATTCTCCATTCAGCAGCAGGTTCCCATGCTGCTTCCATAGGGTGGAGAAGACTGCAGAACCCAGTGCAAACCTCACAGGAAGAACAAGAAAGATCCTTTGAGACATCATTTCTCCCTGGGAAGAGTTTGCAGCCTCAGTAGTGGCTTTACAGTAGAATAGAAAGATTTAAATTTTTTTAGCAGTATTTGCTACAAAGCAGTGCATGTGACTTGAATTTGTTTGAATAATTAACACAGAACGTCAAACTGCCGTTGCAACAGTTTATCAGTGCCTGACAAGGCAAAAAGCCTTAAGTAGCTTTGAAGTTTTCAATTCCACTGCCTTATCAGGTAGGCTTGATTTGGATAACAGCTAAGGCAATTGTTAAACAGCTGAGCAATTTTGCTTATCTAAGCAAGCCCCATACAAATTTATAAGTGCTCCTGAGTGCAGTTCCTCTTGGTTAGAGCAGTGAGGTCATTGCCTTTGGGAGAACATAGCAGGGCTTTAAGGAGTTCACATTTTTATCATCTGGCAGTTAACCCTCTACAGCTGTAACCAACCCAGTGTATATGGACCTTTTACTGGCTCACATGAGGCACTAGAGCCCATCAGAGCTCACGTTTCTCTAGGATCAGGTACCCTCACATGTGTGTTCAGACAGGTACCTGCATGTCATGCCTTCTCTCAGCTGAGGGGACAGCTTGACACAACTGTGTTTTAAACATGTCTGACACTGTTGTGCGCTACAACGACACAAAGACACTGACTTTAGAAGGCTGAAAAATCACTTTTTTATTCTTGGGATGTGTTTCTTTTTTTATACTATTTTACACAGACCAATTCGATTGGTGAGACAAAGACAAACTTCTTCAATCACATTGGTCAGACCAGAGGGACATCAAGAAGAAGTCCCTCTTAGGGAAAGAAATGTAAATGATTTGCCGTTACAAAAACCTGTCTCTTGTTTACAGAAAATTCCTTGGGAAAGGAATTTCAGAAACCAAAACATTTCAGGCACGAACCAGGGCTACATCCCCCGTGCAGGTTGCTAGAATCTGACAGGTTGAATGAGTTCAGACTGTTTTCAAATGCAAATAGGGTGAGTGTGCTAAGCCATCACGGGAAGTATTCAGGGTGACCCACCTTACTTTCCTCCACAATACAGATCAAGTACCTGTAACCACTTGTACCACATTGCAGCATCTTCTGGTAACACTCTTGGCTCTGCTTGCTCTGTTTGCTTGTGTTTTTTAGCTGTAGGCAGCAGTATTTCCACACCTTGGTGCTGACTCAGCTCTCTCCTGTCATCCTGTTCCTTCCCATCACTGCATGCTCTGTATTCCTTCCTGCTGCAGTCTCTGCTTGTCAATTATTCATGGGCTCAGCTTCTCTTGATGCTCCCAGGAGATCAGCAGTGTGGTGAGGTGCACTGTGCCAGCCTTCCAGACACGGTGAACAAGGAACTGCTGGAACGTGGGGGAGGCTGCTGGGAGCAGAGCTCTGGTCTGTAGGTGATGATGGGGTTGGTTAGTGTGGCAGTACTCACTAACCAGACTCTGGGATTTGTCCCTTCAGCCCCCTTTTCCTTTCTTCTGATGATGACCAAGGTTGGTGAGGCAAGGCTCATGCATGTCTTGAGCACAGGCAGAAGGAATAGAGAAGATGATGGGAGCATTCATCATCTCTCATGTGCTGTTTTGGGGAGGAACACCTCAGGGTTGAGGCTTTCACTTGTCTGTGCTTGGTCAATGAGAGACTTACGTCAGAAGGTAAATTTGGAAGACTGCTGAGCTAAGCTTGTAAAGAAAAAGCTTTTGGGGCTGTGAACATTTGCCATCCTTGTGGTGTGGTTATTGTTCCCATTTGCCACCCAAAAGCTGTTTCTGAAAACCACGTGGGGTTGATGTGCTAACAGTGCACCCCGTTACACAACCACGGTCCATATCTTGTGCTAGGCTGGAGTTTAACCAGAACTCGGTTATATCACAGGCAAAAGCTTTTAATTTTGATTCCTGCACCAGAAAATGCATTCTTCTTTCTATCTCTGTCTTGTTCACTTCACCTTCTTGATATTTTCCATTTTCTGCTTCCCATGCCAGCTGAGAGCCTATTTCTGTCAATTTGACAGAGATTATTTTTTTAATTTTAATTTTTTTTAATCATTGCAGGCCAGCTTCTCTTCTTGTTAATACTTGAAACTGGCTGCCCAAGCAATCTTTAAATCTGGCCCACACATCTGGGAGGCATCTCTGCTGGCATATGTATTTCCCAAACAAAACTACAAAGCTTGCATTGCTTTAGATTTAAATTGGGGGGTGGCTTGCTTGAATGTCTTCCAAAGAAAGCATTAAGGCAAGAGAAAATGTACAAGCAACTTGAGCTGATATTAAACAGGACAGCCTCTGGGAAGCATCTGGCTTTACAGAAAAGGATGGGAATGGTGATACTGTTAAGGCTTCCTAGACCTTTTGAACAGGGAAAGTTGTATTTAGCTATGCAAAATGGAAAGTGCTGGATAATCTTCCTGTAACATTTCTTTCCCTAGCTGTGGCTGAAGAGGGGACACTTTGCCTCATTGGTGGGGAATTAGGAAAGTGTATTTTGCAGGGCTCTTGAGCCTGATTGAATAACTTTTGAGCCTGATTTAATAACTTGCAGTGTGTGGAAGTGTCCAACACCTGGTACTGCAGCAGCAGT
Source organism: Argya squamiceps (assembly GCA_037834095.1). Lineage (NCBI taxonomy): Eukaryota > Metazoa > Chordata > Aves > Passeriformes > Leiothrichidae > Argya > Argya squamiceps. The sequence continues at coordinate 21,656,886 of JBBMKD010000013.1, read as the reverse complement.
GGTGTGATGCTGTGGGTTGTGGGGCTGGGAAAGCCTGCAGGAGTGGCTGACCTGGGCATCTCTCTCTGACCATCTCTCTTCCCTCCTCATTAGGCAGACATCACAAAATGTGTGGTGAATACTGACCCCAGCCTTCGCTCCCACTGGCTCGTGGCAGCTGTTTGCAGTTTTGGTCACTTCCTCAAGGCCATCTTCTTCGTGCTGCTGCCTGAGAGATGAGGCTGAGTTGCCAAGCACAACCCCCTTTGCCCCATCTTCTCTCCCACTCCAGAAGCAACAAGAAGTAACTGGAGAAGTAATTCCAGGCTGGTAATGGCAATCTCTGAAGAGGAGGAAGAGAAGAACTGGGACAAAAAAAAAGGCTTGTTCTCCTCTCCCATCAAGTGGGAGCAGATGATCAACCGCAGTCTCCTATTTGCAGCCACACAAGCCTCTCTCACCATTAATCCTTGCAAGAATTTTGTTTCCCTGGGTAACTTGCATGTGTGGCCTGGGTGTAGCTGGTCCCTGGGCAGGCTGATGGCAGCAGTGTGGGACTTCTCACATGGCTGCTCCTTACAGCTGTGTTGCATGCTTATGCTAGCACCAGGCAGAGGGGAGGAGGAAGGGAATATTATTTGAAATGGGATAAGAAAATAGGGGAGGGGGAGAGTCCCTCCTTCACTCCATGTGATTTCCCTTTCAGTCCTCAGACTTGCCTCGTGTTGATTTTTGTTGTTACGTTTGTGCTTAAACTTCATCTCCTCCTTTATCCCTGACTCACTTGCTGGGCACTGCCCCAGCACAGCATGGTGGGTTTTTAACAAGATAAAACCAAATAATCTGTCAACAGATGCTTCTTCCTGGCATGTCTTGGGGATTGGTCTGAGTAGCTGTGTGAGGGGCAGGACGAGAGGGCAATGTGTGTTTTGTTGGCCCCTCGTACTGCACTCACTCAAATCAAACAGGAGACTGAGGTGAGGGGCAATGCCTTCAAGCAACAACTCAGGATGGAATTTCATCATGAAGAAAAATGTTTTCTCCTCTGAGATTCTGTCAGAGCTAAGCATGTAAGTAGGAAAGGCTGGGGGGCATGGGCAGAAATAGGGAGGCAGCAAGTGAACTGGCTGGCATTGTAAAAGCAGTGAGCTGTGCTGAAAGTAGCTGATGTATGTTTCTCCTTTAATCTCTTTGAAGTACGACTCGTAGTCTTCTTTGTGGCAAACAATAAAAGAAAATAAGTGGTATTTCACTACTGCAAAGGCTATTGTATTTGTTTCCAGACCAGAGTTCCCAATTCCAAAAAAGGCCAGAACAGTGCAGAGACAAACACTCCAGCATGCTAAAAATACTTCAGCTTTTCCCCTGGTAGAGCATGTTAACATGTTAAAACTATTACTTGCCTGGTTCATGGCTGGAATTTAACCCATGTTGTTGCCATGTCAGAAACATGCTGTTTCCACCAACAGATACAGGGCCTCCCTGATGTCAGCAGGGAAAGGCCATGGAGCCTCTTCTCTGCCAAAGCCTTCCGGAGACTCCTGCTCAGTGCCCTGTTCCCAAAAATGTGGCACAAAGCACAGAAAAAAAACATGGATTAAGAACGTGTGGCACTATAGGGGGTTTTCCTGTGTTTTTTTTTCCTGATTTCCCTCCCAAACATTTAGAGGGGCTTTACTCTTCCTCCAGGAGTTACAAAGGGGTCTGAGAATAAAGCAAAACCTTTACTTTTGGGTACTATCTGTGGGCCAGGTCTGTACTCACAGTAAGCAGTGCTGTGCTCTGACCAGCAGAAATCCTAGCAGAGGATGTGTAGGAGTTAGATCCTTGCACATTCTTTCCTAGAGCTTTTTCTGCTCCAGCCCTTTGCACTTTGGCTGATGCCTTGGCATGTAGGTGCCAGGCCCAGCTTTACCCCAGTGCAACACCACCAGTGAAGAGTGCTGTGCCAGCTTGGTCTGTGAGTACATTTTCAGTAGTAAAGCAATTCTTGTGGATCAAAGCCCTTCAAGAGCAACCTCCCCCATCCCCAGTCTTTGAACAGAAACACTCACTGAGAAGGAGAGAGCCTCCCATTCCACATCAGAGCTGTGTGCTGCCTTGGACGGTGGCTGCAGAGATTTTGGGGTAGGTTACACTGATGAAGTTGCCAGTGTAGATGCAGCTGGTGGTGCCATGAAGATGGGGCATTTTTATGTGTGTAAAGCTCGCAGCTGTTCCCCAGATAAAACCAAATTTCCAGAGAAACATTTAATATTTTTTAAAATTTCCTGACATATTGGCATTAGGGGTTTCTCTGGCATCACTTACAGTGAGGATTTTCTTCCTTAGATTCTTGGTAGATCTGGCTATGGAAATTTAGAGCAGGTACAGAACACATGGGGAACTACACTAATCACCTTTGAGCAGCAGAGAGACACAAAGACTCCGACTTTAGAAAGCTGAAAACCACTTTTTTATTCTTGGGATGTGTTTCTTTTTTTAATGCTATTTTACACAGACCAATTCGATTGGTGAGACAAACTTCTCTTTGTCTTCTCTTTGTCTCTTTGAGCAGAGATCCCTTCCAGTCTGCAATAGAAGCAGTAACAACTTTATAGTCCATAGCAGAGGGATGCAGATTTGTTGTCCTAAAGGAGCTTGTGAAAAAGGAGACTTTGGATTTCTGGAAATACCCTGTCTGTGTGCAGAGTTTGACTTGGACAGCCTCACAGCTCATCCAGTCCAGCTTGCCTTGTGTCTCGTGGAGTGAATGGGAGTTCCTGGAGCAGCACAGTTGACATTGGGACTGGCAAGACCTGTCCCAGTTTAGATGCTGTTTTGAAATGTAATACTTAAGGCTATGGGTGTGGTTTTTTTCAGCAAACAAGTGATATCAGAGGATCTATTAAGGAGCACGAAGAGTTAAATGCACCAATTAAGTGGATTTAACAAGAAGATAATGACAAGCCAAATAAAGCAGCATTGCTGGAAAGGAATGTGTGTGGGTGGGAAGGGGGTTACAAGAGGCAGACAAAGGCTCAGCCTGGAAGCTGCTGACAATGAAGAGATGGTGGAGTTCCCCTCGAGTAGATTTCAGACTTCTCTGGCTTCTGTGTTCTTGCATTTGCTAATCCCTGCAAAAAACATACCAGAGCTGAAGAGTGTGCTGCTCACCTTGTACTTGGTGTTAAAGGAGGGTCCTTCAACCCTTCTCACTCCTGTAATAACGACATCACCACCAGCCTTGTCACCAAAATAAACAAAGCAAAAAGAATTGCACACACCACGGTGCATTTAGGAACTAACAGTATTGAGCATGATACAGACAAGTGTTTATGTTTTGTACAGTCCTGTTAGTAATTTTGGAGTACTCCCAGGGGTCCTTTGCAATCTCAACTCTTCTGGGGCTCTGTGATTTTTCTATTCCCTCTTCTCTTTTTGCCAGTCCTACCTGATGGGAGACATCAGGGTTGGTTGTTTATCATCCTAATAAACAATTTCCTTTTAAATGATTGGTGAAGGTCCTAGGAGTAGATCTAATTCATTTAGTTGTTGAAGAAAATGAAGAAAAAAAACAAGTACTAAGGTTAGTACTATTGTGCTCTTCCATACCAAAAATCTGTCTGTTGTTCCTCTTCCAGCATCAGAAACTGAAAACCCCCAAACTAACCAGCTCATTCTTTTCCCCCAATGTTCCCAACTATCTGCTTGAGAAATCTGCTTGCAGTAAAAACTGCCTTCCTTTTTTTTAAGCTGTTTTCCACACATTGAATGTTCTAAGTGAGACACAAGCTGTCTTGGGGGGCTATTCCCTGCCCATAGTGACCTCTCAGTTCACTGCCCAGTTTCATCCCCTTTTACTGAAGGGCAGCAGTCACAGTGGCAGGGGACAAACCTCCTCTCAGCACAGGGAGACTTGGCCGCTGCTCACCCATTAGGCACTTGCAGAATCCAGCCAAGCTTCAGCTGTCTCCTGCCTTTTTGTCCCACCAGAAAAACTGGGGGCTCAGGGAAAAGGTGAGGAAAGGTCCCTAAGCATGGGAGATGCTTAGGGAGAAGCAGGAGGAGGAAGAAAGTGTTGAATGGAGGTGGGAGAATGGCACCTTAAGTATTTTTGTGGCTGTGGAATGTTTTGCAGAGGAGAGTTTTGCCTGTGGTAACAGCAGAGTAGAGCCTGGAGGAACCTGAGCCTTGTCCTGCCTTTGTTCACAGAAGAACTTGCTCCATTGAGGATTATCCCACCAGCCTCCCCCTCCAACACCAACCTCATTCTCTGTTTCTTTGTAGTGAACCGACATTCAGTCAACAGAAATATCTTTATCACAAAGGAGGGAAGCAGAAAAGCCCTCTTGGCTTGGGAGTTTCAGTGATAAGCATTTGAGAAGTGCTTATCGTGTCCTAGACATGGCCTTGCCCCCACCACAGCCTGACTTGTACCTCTCCCATATCCAACACGTGCAGCAGGTTCACCTTCTTCAAAGCAACCAGAGAAAGTGATCTCAGTCTCACAGCAGGTGTCACCTTTGTTCCTGCACTGCTTTTTCTCCTGCAAATGGAAAGAAAACAGTCTGTGAAGCCCATAATTTATCAGACTTGCATCTCTATTATAGACCAAAGTACAGAACAATAGTGACATTGAGATTGAGGTTTCTCAGGAAATTGCAGCACCAAACTTCCTCATTTTCAGACTCGTTTTATAGGCCTTGAGATAAAGCTCTATGTTTTTTTTTAAATTTTCCTTTTAATGTGCAAGGTCTGCAAGTGGGTTTGGGGTTTTTTGTGCACAATTAAACTGAATATGAAGCAGATTGCAAGTCCCTTAGATGGGCTTCTGAAAAGATCAAACCCTGAAGGCATTTCAAGAGCTTTGCCAAGAGCCTTCTTCATGAGGCTCTCATCAATGTGTGTCCCCTTGAATTTCTTCACTGTCATTTTTTTTTAGGCCTACTATTTATAATTTTATAGACATAAATTTGCCACACATTAATTATTCTCTTATGGAATTGGGAAAACAATGCATGCTACTAGATCAATGACAAGAAAACAGCAATTTAATGTACTGCTGGCTGAGTCTACAAATTTTCCTCTATGCAAATGGTTTGACAGCTGGAGTTTAAATAGTCCCTCAGAAAAGCCTGTAACCTCTTTAACTCTAAACATTTTGGCCCACTGGGATTATGAGCCCCCAGCACAGCTAAACAGAGCTATCCTCAATTGAACTTTACACTGTCACCAAGACCTGGAAAATGCATTGCATGTTCAGGCAGGGTCTGTGGGAAATAGAGTGCCCCTAGGTCAATCACGTGACGTGCAGACAAGGTCATGTCCAGGCAAGGTCAGATGAAAAAAAAGCTTCCCCTCTCACAGAAGGAAGAAAATAAGGAGTTGGGAAGGGAATTTCGAGCTTCCTTACAAGCATATTTATTTCAGAGCTTTAAGTGAGGAGAAATGTCCTCTCTTTGCCCATAGACCAGCAGACAGCATTGGAGTCTTCTCCATCACTGCAGGAAGAACTTGCTTGTGCTTCTCTTCTGGTGTCAAATACAAGCCCCTGTTGTTTCAAATTTCCACTTCTGTCCCCATCTCGTGACCTTTTCTCTTGCTTTTTGTTCAGCTCTGTGTTTAAGCAAGATAAACTTTTATTCCTCATTCCCTGCTGGAGTCTGACTCGCCCTGGGCTTGCTCTTGTGTCCATTTCAGCCACTTCAAGGGCAACTGGTTTGACTTTGGAGGACAGTGGGCAGCACCAAGGACCTTCAGCATCACTGCTCTGATGGGAACTGAGAGGATGGGCTGCTTTGTAGGACCAGCCCTCACAGTGTCTCACCTAACTCTCCTTAGGCAGGAGCTAGAGATCTTGCACTGGTCCTTGCTATGCAGATCCATTCTCCCAAAGCTCTGTGACACTGTCCAAGGAACATAAAACCACCTGAAAGTTGATCTGGAAGCCCGCTCAACGTTATAGTGTTGCCTTTTTACTCCTTTTTCGGAGGTGTGAGCCGGGAGCTGTGCTGTGGCCACTGGGTACAGTTTGTACCTGTTCCCACCAGAGCTGAGCCAGGATTTTCTGGTAATCTAAGAAGGGGATTTAAAAAAACCCTCCAAAATAGCCTTTTATGTTGATCTCCTTGTCACTTCAAAAGAACAATTCAATCACCGCTAAGCTGCTAGAACATACTTTGCTCTCAGTTCCTCAGCCAGAAGTGGCCAGACTGCCCTTTTTAAGCCTGGCGTGTTTCTGCCAGCTAACTCCCTTGCCTTATGCTGTCAGCTTTGCCTCTCAGCTGGCTGGCATTGCTCCTGGGTGAAGGTGTCTGATCCCCATGGCCACCTGACCCAGCAGGTTGTTTCCTGCCCAAACCATCTGGGGGCTGCAGCAGAGCTGGGTGCTCCCCTCAGTGGCATTGTGCCCCATTGCCTGGCCTGTTCTCCCTTTTGTTGGGACTGGCACATGGTGTTTCTACAGGAAAAAGAGCACAGCTGGCTTTTGGAAGGGAGCAAACTCCAAGGATTGTGTTCAAACCCTCTCCTGCTGCCGTCAAGGTTTGGGTACACGCTCCTGGCACTCAGTGGCTGCTGCATGCTGTGAGCCTGTAATCTGTGGCTAATGGTGGATTACTTGGGAAAAGGTGCTTGGAATATCTGTGCCCTTGGGTTTTATGGCTTAACTGGAGGAGGAGAACAGCACGACTAAAAATACTTATGTGTTCAAGCTAGTGTTTTGTCTCTGAGGGGGAGTGATGAATTCACAGAGTCAAGCCTAGGCTGTGAATGGTTACAAGCAATAAACTTACTGGAGGTTGGAACTAGCTTGAGCTAAATTATGAGGCACCCTTCCCAAACCCTGCAGCACATCAGGGGGAAGATTGGAAAAATTGCACAGCAGCTTTGCTTAAATTTAAGCTGTTAAATAAAAATAAAAAATTAGTAGAATGGCTTGTGCTGACATTGGATTCACAGCTTTGAGAGGGTTTCTGTGGGGAAGAAGACTGGATGGGGCAAGAACGTGTGGGGCAGCTGAGTGGGATGTTCTGCCATCAGAGCTGGCAGAAAGGTTTCCCTATCAGTTTTAGGCTTCAGCTCTGGTTTCAGAACTGGAGCTGGAGGAGAAGGAGCACACAGACATCCAGGGGTGGGTGAGGGGACAGCAGCTGGGAAAAGGCAGCCTGGCCCCCACACCAGGGCTCTGGCCCTTCCCATCACTGCTGCTTCTCATGACAAAGGGCTGTTTCTATTTGCTGTCTCCTGCAGCAAACACAGCTCCAGGGCTGAGCAGAAACAAAGCCTTGAGGACACCAGGAGCCTGAACTGTCTACGTGCCAAGATTATTGTGCAGTGGCTTAAATCAGCTAATTTAGGAGTTCATAAAATGTAAAGCACTTAAGGAAAGGAGAAAGGAAAGCTGTAAGGAGAGCAGTGTGGTCCAGGAGTATCCCATGGATTCTCAGTGTACTTTCCAAAACCCAGTTATCTTGTGGAGACAGCTTCCTAGCAAGAAGCATTTGTTGACTGCATATATTTCTGTCTGCAGACATAAAAATTTCACTCAGCCCTGCGTTTGAAGGGAAGAAGAGCAGCTGAGAAAACATTTGCCCTTTTTTCAAAGAGCTTTGTTTACTTTGGGATCAGAGGGATTCAGCATGGAGGCACCAGCCAGGGCTGGAGGCAAAGCTGCACTTCCCTTGAAGAGAGAGTTAAGGATTATATCAAAAGTGGAATTTAATCCTGCTATCTTTCACTTGAAAGATTTAGTGAAGTGCCTCCAATTTACTCCAGAAACTTCTCAAAGTGTTGTCCTCAGGCTCTGAGGGAGTGAAATACTGGGTGACTTGTCTGAAGGAAGACATGCATGGCCCTTCCTGCCCTGTTACCCTGTGTAGAGCTGGACATTCCCATCCCATGATCAGAAACCAAGTGAAGAAGGAAGAGGGGAGCAACCAAGGGACTGAACAGGGTGATTTAACATCCTAGACCCAGCCTCATGGGATAACACAGGACAGCACAGTTGGCCTCTGCATTTGCAGGGCATGTCACTCTCAGGCTGGCTGGCTCTGCAGAGGGAGGCTCTTCCTTCCCCAGGGGCTTGGTGCTCATGGTGGTGGCTTTGGGACAGGCTGGCATTGGGACAGGGACTACTGGCAGTGCCAGTTCTCAGTGCCAGGAAGGCAGGCAGGATCCTGAGCTGCTGCAGCTGAGCATTGCCAGGGCCAAAGTGGGACAACAGCCTCTAAGCACAAACCAGTTGCTTTCTGTCTCCCCCACCTTAGCAGACTTAAAGTTTAACTTATGGAAGACAATTCTGGTTTTCAATGCTTGGGAAAAAAATCGTGAATATCCAGCCCAGGCTCTCAGTGCCAGACTGCATGGGTCCAGTTGAGTTGGTATGTCCCTTGGGTGACCAGGAGCCTCAGACCTGGGGCTGAGCCAGGCCTGTGTTGAAGCTGCTCAGAGGAGAATGAGAAGATGCTGGCATCCACTGGTGACACTGTGAGATAGCAAAAGACAGCTCAGCCAGAGGCAGTCCAAAACCCCACGGCTGTGCTTGTGATGAAAATTAGATGAAGCTGGGGCTGTAGTGAGTCAGTGGCAGGCACAGAGCTGTGTTGGGGAGTCAAGCACACAAGTCTTAAAGTGCAGGGGAGCATCACTGCGTGTGTTTGCAGCAATTCTGTACAAAACCCAAAGCACAAAACAGCCTCTCTGATTAATCCTGGGTGTGAAGGCTGGGTTGGATGTGGTTTGGAGCAACCTGATTTAGTGGAAGGAGATCCTGCCTGTGGCAGGTGGGGTGGAGTGAGGTGGGCTTCAAGGTCCCTTCTAACCAATCCGTGATTCTGTGATTCTGTAAACTGCTGTAAATATGTGTTGGTTCTTCCATGCTGATTTATCATCCCTGCCCTCTACAGAAGACAATCTCCCCTGGGTGTTTTGAGGAGCTGCTTTCTCCACCACCTGTTGCTGTGCAGAGGAGGTGTGGGGCTCACAGGACACACTGTAGGGATGTGGCTCGGTTAAACCTCCAGGTGATGCTGACAGATCAGTTCCTCTGTCTCACTGCTGCCCAGCACCATGGGCTGGGTTTGCCTTGGCAAACTGGCCTCTCTGAGGTCAGATGGGCACTTTGGGAATAGTCACCAATGCAGGTAAACCAACCAAACTCATGTTGGGTGGGGTGAGACCAAACAGCCTCTTCTTCCTCCATGGGAGGGAGATGTTTAGGTTGGATATTAGGAAAAATTTCTTCACTGGTGTTGTTGAAACATGCTGCCCAGGGCAGTGATCCACCGTTCCTGGAGGGATCTGAAAGAGGAGTAGATACAGCACTTGGAGACATGGGTGAGTGGTGGCCTTGGCAGTGCTGGGCTGTCAGTTGGACTCAATCATCTCAGAGGGCTTTTCCAACCTTAATCATCCCAGGATTCTATGATTAATCCTGTTTTGCATGGCTGACAGCTCCTGAAAGTGGCCATTGCCAGATCATGAGAGGCAGAGAGAGCAGAGCAGGGTTAACCTGGCCCCTGAAAATGTGCAGGTTGAGGGGACAGGCCTTTGGCTGCTGTGAGAGCCTGGTGTGATGAAGAGGAATAACCTCTCCTGGGGAGGCTGTGGGCTGCCTCCAGTGCTGATTCCCACAGTCTGGAGCTTGAGGAGGTGGGGAAAATCCCAGGGCTGTGTCCCTGCAGACCTCGCCTGCACGTCGCCATCCCAAGGGGCCCCTGGGTCCCAGACAGAGGTGTGTATACACAGCACAGACAAATGGGATTTACAGGCACCAGCTTCCTGGCCTCACTTTCCAGGAGCAGGAGTGTCAAAAGTGCACAGAAGACTAAAAAAAAAATCTCTAAAAGGGGAAAAACATTTGCAAATGTGCCTGCTCTCCAGGCACTCCTGGGAGAACATAAGGAGTAGGTTTGGAAAAAAACCTGACACCTTCTCCTCCTTTAGTAACAATTCAAACTGCTGAAAATACATTATTTGACTCAAAAACAGTCTGGGAACTTAAACATTTCCCTTACCCCTGTAGCTCCAGCCTCTCCCAGCCAGCTCTAATGCCCACAGGCAGGAAGACCCCCAAGGCAGCAGCATGATGCTGAGGAGACCCAGTGAGATGGTTCGTTTTCTGCTGAAATGTTTGTAATTAAGAGCTCTGGCTCCCTGTTAATGTGTGGCCTATAAAATACTAGAAACAGGGCCTTTAAATAAAGGAGGCCCTGTTGCAACTCCTGAAAAGCTAAACAAACCAGAAAACAGGGACTTTAGAAGGAAGCAGAGTTGGGATGCTGGGATGCTGGGATATTGGGTTGCTGAGATATTTGGATATTGGGATGTTGGGATATTGGTATATTGGGATGCTGGGATGTTGGGATGCTGTATGTTGAGATATTGGGATGCTGGGATATCGGGATGCTGGGATGCTGGAATATTGGGATGTTGGAATGCTGGCAGTGGTGTTGCAATGGTGGCAGCCACTGCCCCAGGTTGCTCCAAGCCTCATCCAACCTGGCCTTGAACACTTCCAGAGGTGGGGCAGCCACAGCTTCTCTGGCCAAACTGTGCCGGAGCCTCGCCACCCTCCTAATATCAAATCTAAACCTGCCCTCTAAACAATCCTTTTCCATCCTGCAATCCATGAAATATCTGCTGAAGACTGTTACAGAGAAGATAAGCAAGGATGCTTTGCAATATTTCCTCATGAAGGCAACGTAGTTAGACCCAAACCTTGGTGTCAGCTGGATCTTAGAGTTTCACTTGTAGTAATTTTAAATACTTAGCCTCGTTTAGGGTGCTACTTCCAGACAGAGGGAGATCCTCCTAGTTTAGGAGACAAAGAAATATTCCAGCCTATATTTAATTTTAATTCCTGCTGCACACTGAGTAATTTTTTGGTTTCCAAATTACTTCTGGAAATACCAACCAGGAGTGCAGACTCCCTTTGTTTTTCTCATGTGTGGTATTATGATTTATTGTGGCCAGAAATCTACTGAGCAAAACTGCTCTGAGCAAAGGTCCTGGAAACATGGGGCTTTGGATACAATGCTGTTGTATCCAGAAGGTGTGTTTAGCCCACAGCCACGATAGAGGAATGGGCATTTTAGAGAAATCCAGTCATTTTCCAGCACTACAGGACTCTGCTCCTCCTATGGCACTGCTTTCACCACTGCACCCATGTCAGGAGGGCACTGGCTGCTCTGTGGGCACTACTGGTGGCTGCCTTCCTGGTGCCAGGTTGGAAGTGGATGAATCTACACTTCAAGTGCATTGCTTTGCTGCTGTCTGGCTGAATGCATCCAATCAGGCTGCAAAAACCACTGTAGTGCTGCTAAAATCCCACCGGGCTTGGCCTGGTCTTGTCTCAGGAGAAACATTCTTTTATTCAAACACATGATCATTCACAATGCTTAGATAATGAATGTAGGATTAAAAAACGTGTATCTCCATGTCTGGATGCTCCAGTGCTTTGGACAGCAGGAGAATAATATTTCAAGGCTGGGAGACATAAAATGCATAGAAGAAAAGTCTCCTTTTGGGCACAGCTGGTGCTTGTAGCCAGATGTGGTTATTGGTGTCCATGCTTGAAATACTTCACAGCATCAAGGCTGGCCTTCTTCTGTTGCTTGCTGGAGGCAATAGATTTCTTCCTTTCCCCTCAAAACTAAAGGCTTTGGGGTCAAATACACCACTCCCTACCCATCAAGCCCTTACAGCTGTGTGTTTGGTCACCCAGATCATGGCTGGAAAATGTTGCATGTAAGTAAAATTGGCATTATAGTGATACAGTACTGCTGGATCTGCACAGGTTTTCTGTAAAGAGGGTGAAGCTTGGATGTACTTATGGGGCTGGACGCACTGTTGGGGGTTGGATACCTCCATATCCTCCTCACCTGGGCTTGTCCTGCTACTGCATCCTTATCATTATTGGCTAATTCCATAATAATTTTGTTTATTATCTCATTCCTCTTAACATTTCCATCATACCCCAATGGGATAAAAGTGCAACAGACCCAAGAGCTACACCAAGGATCTTTTCCAGGTGGTGCCACGTGGCAAACTGGGAGAAATTATCCAGCACTGAAATATTCTGAGGTGAAAAGTGGAAAGAATGTGTTTCTTATGTGAATAAGGTATAATAATCTGCAAGAACAGTGTCTCCCAAAGGCTGAAAACTCAGGTCTGGCACAGAATGCCTCAGCAAACAGGAGCGAAGACAATCTTTTAAGAAGGAAGTCAGGTGTCTGAAGCTGCTGCAGGCTCCCAGGCTGCCTGGGGGAGCAAATACCCACATTCCTCCTCCTATCTGTGTTTGCCAGCACACAAAGGATGTCTCCTCCTAACCATGGCCACACAGTTGTACCAGGAGAGGGAAGGGGAAGTGTAGGATCCCTGTTCTGGGGAGCCTGTCTCCCACCCATGAGCTCTGATGCTGGTGTCCCAAGCCCAACATGGTTAAACATGGTTAAACATGGTTAACATGTTTAACATCCATGAAGATTTTTCAACACGTGGGTACTTGAGGGTGGTAGTGGCAGGTGGTCAGATGGCAGCATCTCCATGGCTTTGGCAGGAGATGGATTTCCACCTCTAGCCAGCTGTCTGGTTCCCTGATGCTAACAAGTGTTTATGTTTTGGAGCTTTATCTCCCCCACAAGAGAAAAGGTCTTTCAAAACAGCCACTGTTCAAAAACTGCAGGGAGTGGGGTTTGACACACCAAGCAGGGTTGGTGGAGTTTTGTTTCCTGTGGAAACTGGGCTAAAGATAAACCCTCTGCAGACTGACAGCTCTGTCACAAGGAGCAGCACTCAGTGGGAGTGCTGGACATCCTCTCCATGGCCTGATCCATGCAACAGCCCCACGGGACTCCAGTTCAGTGACCCCTGCTCTGCTGAAGGCTGCCATGGACCCTGTTTGCTGCAGCAAGGCCAATGCTGGGCTCCTGGTTTTGGCACTGAGAAAGTCAAGGTGACATCCTCAGTGGTGACAATGCAATTCCTGGTGATGGTGCCACTGCTGGTGGAGATGCTTGGTGGTGGTGATGTGCCATTCTGGCAGCTTTGGAGCTGTAAAATACCTGTGGTGCCTGCAGAGCTCTGCTGCTCAGCTGCCTTCCCACACCTCTGCTGCTTTTTCCAGACTATTTTCACCTACAATATTTTTCACCATACCGTGCCCCAGGCTTCAAATCATGATCACTGTGCTGATCCTGTCCACTGATATCTCTTCCATGGCAAAGTGTGAGTTCATTCTGACAAGCTCAGCTCTATGAGCATTGCTTTCAGGCTGCCTGCAGGTGTGCTGCCTCAGGCATGTTTCAACCGGGCTGCAAACAAGCAGCAATTTTAAAGAAAAATGAAAGAATCAGGCCAGGTCTTGTCAAATCATCTCACCTGATGGATGGAATCTGTTTACTTTATTGCTTAAAAAGAAAAAAAAAGAGAGAAGCCAACAAATCTCACTGGAGGCAGACCTGCTTCATCCAACAGCTGCTGCCAACACATCTCTGGACTTGGGAGAAGTTTAGCATGGGCTGCCCCACGTGAGAGATGTGCCTTTCTTGCAGGCTTCATTGTAGGGAAAGTTGAGAGCCAAATGCACAGAATCCAGGCCAGGGGCTGCATCCCAAGGTTTGTCTGAGAAGTCTTTGCAGAGGAGAAACAAGAATAAAGAAAGAAAATTCAGGGATCTGTGCTCTGCAGCTTTCCTCGAGCTGCCTACAACTGGCTGGAGGTGAACAAGAGGCACCTTAGCAACTCTTTTTGGGGCTATGTCAGCCCCAGACCACAGAAGGAGCTTAGAGTAGTCATGGAAAGTTTAACTCTGGCTTAACAGGTACTCTTGGTCCCTCATTGGATACAAGGGACAGTTCCAACAGACCCATGTCTGCCTCTTTGCTCTGGCAGTGATTTCAAGAGAATATCACCCTTCATCCTGGGGAGGAGAAGTTCAAAACCTCAGGGTAAGGGACTAAATTCCAAATTGCATTAAGGTAACTGGTATTGTAGGCTGGCTTTTCTCAGGCACCAAGAATACACCATTCTGTTTGGCTTAGGGCATGAAACATATCTGAGGTGGGGAAAGGAAGGTGGGCTCTAGTAGTGCACAAATCTGGTGGTCCCTGGCTTTGAATTTTTTTATGTCTCTCAGTGGCTGGTGTGGGCACAGCACTGGATGTGGAGATGGTGTTGCTGCTCCTCCCTTCCACAGCCTCTGCCCTGGTGCCCCAGGGAGGGAGGAATGGATGGATGGATGGATGGATGGATGGATGGATGGATGGATGGATGGATGGATGGATGGATGGATGGATGGATGGAAAAGGCTACACTGACTGGCTGAATAGTTTTCTGAATAAGAAAATTCTCCTGTTTTGCAAGAGTTGTAGCTCCCCAAACAAGCTGCTAGCTTGGTACAAAGCATGGTATCACCAAAATGTTACCACACCATGCAGAGCTTCACCCAAAAAATGGGGTACAAAAGGCTGGCCATCTGAAGAGGTGGAAATAATGCAGGAGAATAACGCAGGTGGGAGTAATTCTCTCTCCAGGCTCTGGATGGTGGCTGGCAACACCGGGTGCAGGTGGGTTGAAGCCCAAAGGGAGGAGCAAGCTGTTCTATGGTGCCATTCAATTCAGGGAAGCAGCCAGGCTGTGTCTGGCACAGTGACAAAGCTCCTTGTTTCATGACTCATTTCAGGAGAACAGCTTTGGTAAGCAATAATTTTGCACTTCTGTGATTTCAGAGGGTGTGAACTAAAAAAAACCAAAAAACAACACCACAAAAAACCCCCATGAGTTGAGCCCTACTGAGAACAGAGGCCACAGTGAGCTGAGGGCTCAGCTGTGTGCTCTGAGCCAGGAGTGGGGCACACTGCCGCGGGGCAGGCAGAAATGGAACTGCCTCAGCAAAACCCGGGCTGGCTGTTGTCAAAGCAGGTGGCTGGGAATGCACTGCAGGAATTCGGTGTCAGGATGTCCTCCTCCCACTCACCTGCTCTGTGACTCATCCCGGTGAGCTCATCCAGGAAGGGCAGGAGGATGCTGCCAGCCTGGCGGGGTGGAAATGCCACAGCTGCCCCCGGGAGAGGCTGACCTACACCTGTGATGCTGCCAGTGGAATGGGCAGCCTGAGTTTCACAGTGCTCAGCAGTGCACAGAGCTGGGGGGCAGCAGCCCTTGTGTGGGGTGCCAAGGTGGACAAGTAGAAAATTTCCCTATTTCCAGCCTTCCCTTTCCTGTTCCTTCAGGCACAACAAAATCAGTGAGGGCAAGGCAGCCAGCATGCCTGTGCAGCACTGGTAATCTTGTTTTCTCCCCCTGGAGTGCTCTGAGTGAAGCCACAAGAGCTCCACAGTGGGAATCTCGTGGGCTTTTAACATCTCTGCAGCAGCATGATGGGCACACACTGCATGTACTTTCCTCCCACCTCTGTTGGGAACATTCCCAGTATCACCACCTCACTTTTTGGTGCCATGACAAGCATCCATAGGCATCACTGGTACCAGAAGAATGAAAGATTGCCGTGGAAAGCCCTGGCACTCCAGTATGTTTTCAAAGAAAGATTGTTTTCTTTCCACTTCCATCTAGAAAGCAAACAATTTTGAAGCCCAGCAGAGTACCACTACCCCACCCATTGGGTTTTTGCTCTTCACTGCCCCCTCCACACACGGCTTTTCTTTCTCAGCTCTCTCTGAGCAGCCTAAGAGATGAACAGGAGCTTTGGAAAGGGTAGCTGAGGCTGCAGCCTGGGCTGCTGCTGCCCTCTCCTGGGTCCAAGGTGGCCAAGAAATCACGAGATGATTTTTTAAAAGAGATTCTTGCAAGCCTGGGTTCATGTCACCCTTGGCAGATCCTCTTTCATCCTTGCAGGGAACAGCACTCAGAGGGTGCCAGGCCCGAGGGTGCTGCCCAGGCTGGTACAGGGCTGGCCTGTCTATGCCATTTGAAGGCCTGTCATTAGGTCCCTTCAGAAATTCCAGTTAAATTTATGATAGGACAATGGATGATCAGCTTGAAATGCAGGGGTACAGCTGTGCTGACCCAGTGTTGTGGGAGCTCAGGGTTTCTTACCTTATTTGCTGTCTGTTCTGTCCAGGATGGTTTTATTTATATTAAATTAAAAAGTCTTCTAAACAAGATTCTACAGCTTCTACAGCTGTACTGCAGACAAGTTCCCAGCTCTGCCCCCTCGCCTTGGCTCCACTGTCAGCTGAAAAAAACCCTCATATTGCACCTTTTGTCCTGTCCTACCCATGCATTGGCTGACACCTGCCCAGGACCCCCTCCTGGCCACAGGGCTGGGCACCAGCCAGGTGAGCACCCAGCCCTTCAATGCAGGAGGGATCTCCTGCTTCTGCAACCAAGTGGGGGCACCCTCCTTCCAAAATCTGAACCTCTACAGTCCTATTGTTTGCCTCTCTAAAAAGTGGCCTAAGAAATCATAGAATGCTGGAATGATTTGGGTAGGAAGAGACCTTAAAGACCATCTAGTTCCTTCCTCCTGCCATGGGCAGGGACACCTTCCTCTAGGTAGGATTCCTGCCTCAGGATTGTAGCTTCCTCAGGTTCTCCACACAGAAGAACCTATGTAGGTGACCCATGGTTGGGGCTGGGGTAAAAGTGCAACAGACCCAAGAGCTACAGCAAGGGTCTTTTCCAGGTGCTGCCACGTGGCAAACTGGGAGAAATTATCCATTACTGAAATATTCTGAGGTGAAAAGTGGAAAGAATATGTTTCTTACGTGAACTAAGGTATAATAATCTGCAAGAACAGTGTCTTCCAAAGGCTGAGAGCTCAGAATGCCTCAGCAAGCAGTTTGTGAAGCAAGGTGAGTGAAGGAAGGAGAATAGTCCATGGGCTCCTACAGAACACAGGAATAACACAGACAGTTCCTGCCATGGTTAATGATAAGAGGATGACAGAGCCTCCACTGTAGCTCTGAGAGCCTTTAATTCAGCAATTGGCTCATGGTTTCAGAAGATACTTAGAGGCTTGTTCCAGTGTTAGTGCCTTGTGAGAAGCTGGGAGCTCAGTGTTGGAGGGCTCTGAGGCTCTGGGGTGTTAGTGGAGCCCTGGCTGTCTTCTCAATGGAGCACAGGAGAAGGTGGGGTCAGTGCTCTCCCTGCCCGGGAGTGGGAGGCTTGGAGTCAGCAATACAGACCCACATCTCCCAGGAAAGTCAGCACAAAGCAGAGAGAAGCCCTGGGAAACAAGCTGTGGCTGGTGTCCTCCCTGCCACAGAGTGTCCAGCCCATAGGTATGAGCCACATTTGGATACCAAAGACCTCTGCAGATGTGCTACACAAAACCCCAGAGGCAGCAGAGTGACATCCACGAGGTGGTGCCAGACCAGTGTGAAGGAAGCTGGGTGTCCTGCACACCCCCGGGTGGAAGTTCCTCACTTTTCCTTACTCATCAGCCCAGATCCTTGTTTGCTTGATTTTTCTGGTTGTTGTTTTGGTTTGGTTTTGGTGTGGTTGTTTTTGGTTTGTTTTTTTTTCTGCAGCTGACTCACTGAAGTTGGCTCCACACATGGAGCCACTCATGTTGCTCCAGGTGTTTAAGAGCCAAATCAACCCACTTATTGCAAACATGGAGTGTTTGAAGAGCTGGGGAAGAGAGGAGCTGCTGTGATGTGACCTGCCCCCCTGGTGGAACAGCTGCCCAGCACAGGTATGAGACCATGAGACCACCAGGGTGGGCAGTGGGATGTGGGCCAGGTGGGAGCTGTGTCTCACTGCCCTTGGTGGGCCATGCAGCACCTCTACTCTCAAGTGCTGGGCTTGTCAGTCCTGCCAGAAGAACAAGCTGCGTGGGCAGTAATTTTTCCCCAAAATGCTCTTCCAGGCAGCAGTGGAAAACTCCGTCATGGGCTATTAAATATGAAGCCCCTGAGCCACAAATCCTGCCCCAGTCGGAAGTGCCAGACTATTTATACACTCCCATGTAAGAGCCAGAGCAGACCCTTGGCTGTCTCCATTGCTTTTTGAACATTTTCCAGTCCTGCTATATGCTTCCCAGACAGGGAGAGCAGAAATGTACCCAATGAATTATGGATGTGGAAAGGGTTGTAATGATGCTCTCCATTTTACAGGCTCCTCTTTTCCAAATGGTTTTTAACCTGTGCCTCTTGGACCATCTGGTAACTCCAAACTCTCATTCCAGGGAGGGGGTAACTTGGGGCACATTTTAAAGACCGTGAAAAGAAGAAAATAGGAAAAATCATATTGGTCCCCATTCAATACCAGCTGCCATTTTATTGTCTGCTTACCCAGTGTCACAGATTGTTGTTCATCCCAAACTGCTGATGGGCTCTTTTCCACAACCACCACACAGAGGTGGAAGCTGGGAGCTGGAGGATTGGAGACAGGGCTGGACACCAGCACCAAGGTTTTTCCCAGTCCCCAAAAATGGTGCTTCATCGTTCACCATCCCCTCTGCTCACTCCTCTTCGTCCTCCCCAGTGGCTGGGAGGAGTGGGAGGAAGGCAGGAGGCAAATGGTGCAGGGATATGGGAGGAGGGGACCAAGGTGGTCAGTCCTGGGGATGGAGCAGTGGTGGCCTGAGCCATTCCTGGTCCTGGGGGCAGTGGTGGCAGTAGCAGCAGTGCTCTCCAGCTAGGGAGCATCCTGGAGTGTGTCCTAAAAGGGCACATCCCCATGCCTGGAAGCAGCACCTGATGGGGCAGGAGGTGAGAAGGGAGCGTGCATGCATTCCCACCTGCTTCCCCTCTGTCTCCCCAACTCCTGGCAAATGTTATTTCAGCAAATGTTATTTCAGCCCCTAGTCTGCCTGGGAGCTCTTGCCCCATCCCTGGGAGGCTGCAGGCAGGACACTGAACAGCTGTGGCTTATCCCTCACCCTCGGGGTGGGGACAAGTGGGACCAGGGACCCAAGGCAGCTCCATCCCCTCTGCACGGAGCATGAGGAGAGGGAGGGATGATGCACAGCAGAACCAAATGAGGAGCAAATTCTTGGTGTCCTAAGTAATAAAAGCCAGTGTGGTATCAAACTCTTTGAGGCCTGAGCCCTTTTGTCCCACACTGACAAATTGGAATAGAAAAACACCTCTTCCTAACCTCTCCCTTAGGTAAGAGCAGAGTGAGAGATACCCTCGGGGCCCCAGCCCTGCCCACAGTAAGATTTGCAGGGCCAAGCTCAGGGTTGTGGTGTGACAAGATGCTCGATGAAGGCTTTGAAAGGCTTTGCCTTATCTGCTCATCCTCATCCTCACCATCCATAATTGGTCCCACATCCCTGCACGGGGTTCAGATCCCACCATCTGCCCGCCGGCCGCGCTGCCGGTGGCCCCGTTTTCCCCTTGCTCCATCCTGAGCACCAGGACTCAGTCTGCTGAAATCCCCAGCGAGGTGGGATTACCAGGCACTGTCTGGAGCTCAGATCACCTGGGGTTTGCAGTCTTGGGCAGAGGGAAGAGCTTTGTGGAAAATAAAAAGGGGATGGGGCTGGGAGTGCAAGATGTCTCCTGAGGTTCAACAGCTGATTTAGCTCCTTGAAGGCTTCATGCCAGATGAATTGGTTTTGCTGGATGCTTTAGATCCTGCTTTGCCTTGCCTGGGCTGGGAGACAGCCACACTTCTCTATGCAGCTTAATACTTGAGGCATTATGGAAGAGCAGAGTAAGGACACATTAGCAGTGTGGCTGGCAGCCAGGAGTGGATCCAGGTGAGGTGGTGTGGGTGTGTTAACAGGATCATGGCACATAAGGACCTTTCATCTCTCCACTGCCACATCTAGGGATGGGGTGTGGCTGGGCAGTGAAAATAAATGGGAAGAGGTGTCAGAGTATCTCCAGCAGCATCACACCAAGCCCCTGCACGGGACAGTCTCAGAGCCTGTTGACACCCTGGCTCAGCTCAGCTAAAACTGAGGCCAATGGGAGTGGGCAGTTCTGGGGTGTTTGACTTTTCCTCCAGCCTATCAGGAGAAACACAGACCCTGCAGCTGAATCAAGTCCTCACAGAACAACCCTTGCCCTCCATCCACCTCCATCACCTTTTTTTTGCAAACCCTGAATTTTTCCCAGCCTGGAACTTGAGACAATGCGGGGGGACCACTGCCAGTAGCTTGTGGAGGGCTCTTTTCTGAGTCCTGCTTGATGGCAGGTGCTTGACTTTCCAGGGGAGTGGAGGACCCACTGAGAAACCCTGGGAAGAAGCAATATTAAATTGCATCTATGGGGCAGAAGCCACCCCCATCCCCAATGAATCCTCTCATGGGATGTGGCTTTGTGAAAGCCATGGCAGTATCCACACCCAGGAGCAACAAATCCAGAAATGGGGAGAGGGCAGGGGGACTGGGGGGAGGGCAGCCTTGGTGACTTGGTCCCAGCTCCAGACACACCATCCTGCAGGCCCCAAATGATGGGTTATATCCTGGACCACTACAGACCCCACAAGCACATCCAGGGGCTCCTCCCAGCATCCCACGGCACAGGCAAAGCAGGAGCCCAGGCAGTCAGGGAGGAACAGGAAGCAAGATCCTTTATTGTACACAGTACAGAATGTAATGCAGCTTTGCAGGAGATACATAGCCCTGCTTGAATAAAGATATTTCAAATCAGTCCTCAGATTAACTCCTTCTGCACTGCAGACCTGCCACACCAAGCAAATGGTTAAAAACCTGTCCCCAAGGTGGGGTTCCCAAAACCAAATGCTCCCCATGGGTACTGGCCACTGCAGCCACCATGGGGAGAGCAACCAAGTCGTTGTAGAGTTAATCTTCATACTTCCAAAAAAAAAAAAATCAGACAAAAAAAGAAAAAAAAAAACAAAACAATCAAAAAACCAGCAAAAACAACAAAAAAAAACCCAAACAAAAATTCCAACCGAAGCTAACTAAAGAAGAGAAAAAATTCCTATACAGCATTTACAACAAAACATGTAGCCTGGTGCAGGGGAGGCAGGTATGGATATATGAGTGGTGGAGGAGTGTTAGGACGTGCAGCAAGGGGTGGGAGGAGCTGGAGGGAAGTGGGGTATTGAGGAAGGGACCCCCCCATCCCTGCCCACCTCAGCCTTACAGCCCAGCTCCAAGGCCATGCCAAGCAGGGGGAGCACAGCTGAGCCAGTATCAGGATTCAGCCCTGGCTCCCCTGGGAAAGAGGACTGGAGCAGTGAAATGGAGTGGACCAGATCCTTCGGCAGCCATCCCAGGAAGCCACGGCCATCGAGGGCTGCCCCTGCCACCAGGAAAGCCATGGGGGTGTCCCCAGGGGGCTCCAGGGACAGCAGCCGAGCTGCAAAAAATAGCTTTGCCTTAAAATACAAAAAATCTACAAAAATCAGTTTAGAAACCTTTAGTATTTTCCTAAAACATCCCGAAAAAAAAAAAAAACCAACCCAAGAGGGAGTTAGTGTCAGGGTCTCCTCCCCCAAAATGCAACCCATGGCCCAGAGCCAGAGCTGGGGAGGATTTGAGGGCACGGAGAGGATGCAGGAGGAGGTTCTAAGGGAACAACAGGTTATATGGGGGAGGGGGCTGGGGGAAGAAGGCAGAAGGCTCCTCGGGGTTGGGGTAGGATGCTGCGCACATCAGCCCCGGGGTGCTGGCCCAGGCGGCCCCCCCGCATCCCTCCTCTCTCTCTCTGTGCAAATCAAAGCCCTTTCCACCACACAAGGCAGCTACGCGGATTGTGCTCGATGCAAAGCAAGATTGTCGTGACAATTGGCTCGGGAGCCACGGCAGCCCAGCCCTGGGGGCACAGCCTGCAGCTTTCAGGCTCCCGGCGCCCCAAGACATCATCATCACACTGACGCATGGCAGGAGGTGCCAGCCACGGGCAGTCCTGTGCACTAGCCCTTGGAAAGGAAGGGTGGGAAATTTCGGCGGCAACACACGTGGGGCATTTAAAATTCCTCGAATTTGCGTGTGCACCCATGCTGTTTGTCGTTTGGGCTCGTTTTGTTTAGTTGTTTTTTTTTTTTCTCTCCTTACGGACACAGCCAAAAATATTCATTTTAGAAAAAACCGTGTTTGCCCCAGGTGGATGCGCTAGTGCCAATGGCTCTGCCGGCCGGCCGAGTCAGTAGGCGAAGCCCTCCGCGTAGGGAAGGCTGCCGCAGGGATCCCTCTCCAGGAGGAACGCCGGGCTGTCCTCAAAGTGTGTCAGCGGCACCGTCTCCTCCTCGGGCACCGGGCAGTCCGGCTCCGCCTTCAGGAAAGGGCGCTGGTTGTCGGGATAGGCCATGGAGAACAGGGCGTCGGGGTCACAGACGAATTTGTAGACGTACCGCTCGCCGGCAACCTGCGGGGGGGGACACAGGCTGTGAGAGGGGCCCTGGTGTCCTAGATTCCCTCCCCCCTGCGGTCCAACTCAGGCTAGCTATGGACCACGGGGGGGGGGAAATCTGGGTGAGGACGAAGATACAAGACAAAAGGTGCTCTTATTCCTTGTGGGAAACAGTCCCACGGGTTTAATGTAGAACTCACTCCTCAAGGTCCAGGAGGAATAAGAGGGTGAGACACACTCCCCCACCCCCGTGCGGGGGGGTTTAAGCCCTAGGGAAGAGAGGTCTGTTGACCAATGGGGATGGACCCCGGGGGAGGGGAGAGATAGAGGGTATCAGGTGAAGGGGGTGCAAAGGTACATGGGAAGGTGTGACCAAAAACACCCAGTGCAAAACGAACTAACTACTTAGTGCAATACAACACCCTGAACATCACCCCTGCCCTGGGGAAGCACCACACACCTCACATCCCTTTGCTGCCACACCCTGGGATGGCAGGGGACAGTCACATCCTGCTGTGGGGTCACTCACCTTCTGCATGATGCCCTTCTCGTAGTAGTAGCGCAGGGAGCGGCTGAGCTTGTCGTAGTTCATGGCTGGTCGGTTCTTCTGGATGCCCCAGCGCCGTGCTACCTACAGGGAGAGAGGTGGCAGTCATCAGGGCTCCAGCCAGGACTTCAACGGGGATCCTTAAAGGAAATCACAACTGAAATGCAGGCTAGCGGCTTGTTTGAGGGGGCTGGGACAGCTGGAGTGAAGGTGTCACAGTGGGCTGGGTGTGGTTCCCTGATAAATGCTCCGGCTGCAACCACACAGCCACCACCACCAGATCAGGGGCCAAATCAAAAGTCATTTCATTAGGAGGAGCCTGCCAAAAGAGCTCCTTCAAAACACCACAATTTCCATGCACGGCGTAAGAGACATTGTGGGTAATCACCCACAATGTGCAGCTCGGTGCTGGCCACAGCTGCTCCCAATTACTGCCCAAACAGCTCCTTCCTCTGTGTCACCCTCCCCTGGAGCCGCGTGGTTCTGGCACGGCAGCGCCGAGCTGCTGCTGGAAACCCAGGGTGGGAGCAGCTTGGGAAGGAGGGAGCCATGGCAGAGCAGCAGAACTCAGCACAGAGGCCACACCACCACGGCTGATGACCGCTGCCAGCCTTAGGAGCCAGCACACGCCACGCCAAGAGGCAGTGGAAGATCCTAAAGGCAAATCTCTACAGCTGACTGGAGAGTAAAAGTCTCACCTCCAGCATGAGTGGGGAGGTCCTGTTGTATGGGAAGGATTCAGCCCAGTCCTGCATCCCCACAGGCATCCCCCAGCTCCAGGGCAGGGTCTCTCATACCTCCTCAGGCTCGATCAGCTTGAACTCCATGCCCCGGCCGGTCCAGGCGATGAAGTGGGCATTGGCAGGGTCATCCAGGAGGGTGACCAGGAACTGCCAGAGCTGCAGGGACCCACGCCGCTGGTAGGGAGGGCCCTCACGGTACAGGGTGGGCTCCTGTTTCACTTTACCTGCTCACACAAAAGACACCTGGGTAAACATCCTGGTTCTGCTCCTCTCTCAGGCTGTGTCACTGGCAGCAGACATGTACAACATGGGTCATCCCTGTGCCAAGACACCTGAGCAGGATCAGGCTATGGGGTGGGAGAGGGGAGAGGTGCTGGGGATGGTGCTGCAGGCAGGTAGGTGTCAGGGACAGAGATGGAGCATGGCAGTGATGCCAAGTTGCTACGTGGGATGATGCTCAGCAGCTCTCAAGAGCACCGTGCCAGCACTGCTTGGCTTTATAAGCAGATCCCAGCATCCCCACATCTTCCTCCATGAGCCCCAGTTCCCCTGCAGGCCTCCTCTGGGGCCAGATTCTTACCCTCCAGCCTCTCGGGTACCACGCACGTGTCATCAAAATACAATCGTGTGTCCTTTTCATATGAAAATCCTGTGGGGAAGAGACCCTTCATGAGCATAGGGTCCCTCCACTACCCTGGCTGGACCCCAAAAAACCCTGGCTTGGCTGAATCCACCACAGGACCCCATCCACATGTCTGGGAGCAGACCAATTCCCTGTTATTTCAGTGGCTGGGCCCTGCCTCACTGCTCCCAAATCCTGTTAGCAGCTCTGTCAGGCACATTATTCCAGATTACATGGTGCTGCCGTGCTCTCACAGCACACTCACAGGGTCTGCTGGCTGCTTTTGGGGCTGCATGCAGCTCTCATGGGCCCCATGGTGCTCCCATGGGTGTTTTCTGGGTGCCCAGGGAGTGCTGCCCACCACAAGTGAGGGGTGGGATGGGGCCAGGACAGGGGGAGAGTGGGGGAGTCACTCACCATCATGGCTGTTGGGGAAGACATTCCCCTGTAGGTACGAGGACTGGCAGTTAGGCACTTCTGAAGGGGAAAGGAAACGACATTAAGGTCATAAACCCTGTGGGTGCCACCATGGATTTGGCAGCATATTCTTTACCCCGAGCACGTCCTGCAGTGAAGTCTGGGAACCTTCCTCCCTTCCCCATACTGCCTGGTCCACAACATCCACCCTCAACATCGGGGAAAAAAAAAAGTCACTATGATTTGGGGTGGCACTGGAATTTAGACTGGAGCATGGGCTAAGTCAGCTCGAGTTTTCACAGGCCCCACATGAAGGGAGGCACTGCTGCACCTCCCCTACCATCTGCTTGGCTGTGCCACCCTCCATCCCGAGGTTGGGGTATTTTTAGGTCCTAAGGCGATTAGAGGATTTTTCCGTGATGCTGGTAGGGTCCAGCAGCCAACAATCACAGCTGGCCCTAGGCCAGAGCAAAGGGGGACCCACCAGGGGCTCTGGGGCACCCCAGCCTGTGGCTACAGCAGTGACCACACCACTGGCATCAGGTGAACACCTGCTCTATCTCCTGGGTTTGAAAAATGAGGAAAGAAAAAAGAAAAGCAGCATCCCAGCACCATGGGAGCTTCAGGGTGACAGAGCATCCACTGCCTTTGGCTCAACCCTGCCCCTGCCCTGCTGATGGCAGAGATGCTCTGCTCCTTGGAGTGTCACTGGTGTAGAGACTGGCTGTCCCCTGATCACACCCACCTGAGTCAATGCAGTAGTCCCGGGGCTCCTGCTTGATGCCCATGGGGGGCTGGAAGCTGTGGCCGGGGGGACCGGGCAGGCCAGGGCCGCCGTGCTCGTAGAGAGGGTCATGGTACTCCTGCTTGAATCCCTGAGGGGGGCGGGGGGCAGCAGGGCCCAGGGGCTCCGACAGCTGCCGGTGGTAGAGGGGGCGGCTGTCCCCCGGGACCCCGGCCTGCGGCGGGAAGGGGTGGCAGGGCTCAGACAGCTGCCTCTGGAACCTGGGGGAGAAGGATGTGGCGTTACTGAGGAGTGGGTGGCTCCCACCCCAAACCAGGACTGCCTGACAGCTTTCAGCCTGGGGTGCACCCACAGCAGGCTGGGAGCGTTCCTCAGCAGCACAGCCACCACAGGGGCTCATCCCATGGGGACCCAGTGGGGGGCTGAGAAGCCCTGTGCCCCTCCAAGTGCTGAAGACCCGAAGATGGAACAGCAGGATAACACATGGGCCATCACTAAAGCACTCTAGCCTTCAGATACCTGGAGAGGACTGAGAAAAGGAACAAAAAACCACTCCTATCTCTGTAAAGCAGTAAAATCTGCGTGGGGGGGCAGGGGCCAGGGATGCTGTGCATGGGTGGGCGCTTACGCAAAGCCAAATCCACTCCGCAGCTCCAGCCGGCTGCTAATCCGCCTGCGCAGCCGGGATTAAACCTTGAACCCGACAGCAGGGAGCACTATTTTGGGCTCCGTGGTGCTGCCACCACTGCTCCCAGAGCTTCTGCTGGTGGCCATGGATGAGGGACCATCTCGAGGGGGTGCTGCCACATCCCCTCGTCCTCCAGCACCTTGAAAGGTGATCTTGGATCTCCGTGCCGGCTCCTCTCAGCCGGCCTTGCACCATTTGGCTTTGTAACCCGAGCTCTCCCAGCTGCCGGGCTGGGATTACTCCATTTCCGAGCCATGTCCCTCTGCCCTTCCTGAATGAAACCCAAGCCCCGTGCTGGCACAGTGCTTCCCAAGGGGTCGCAGCCAGCCCCCTGCACAGCCTGAAGGTCACACGGAGCCCCACTTTGCTGGGGAGGGATGCTTGCCTGCTGTGGGCACATTCCAAGGGCTTCCTTGGCCCCACTGCACGGCCTTTGCCAGGCTTCCACATCTTGTCCCATGTCCACAAGGGGTGACACGGTGGCCATCACAGCAAAGGACATCCAGAGGCCACAAGCAGAGCACCTACTGAGAGCACCCATAGGGGCAAACCCAGGGTGAGGGAGGGGATTGGCAGAGCCTCCAGGGATATGGGAATAATGGGGAATGAAGCCACAGTTTGATGTGGAAGGAGGGAACAGGGGTCTCCCACCACAGCCACACAGTGATGCCATGCAGTGCGTGGGGGAGCTCTGGACCACCCCCAGCCTGGGGTGCACATGGGCAGGACAGAGATGGTCACAGCTCCACAGACCAGTGGGGCTTGGCTTGGGAGGAGATCTACAGTGGGTGGGAACGAAGAGAGCAGAGCCCTGACTCAAGACCATCACCTGTTGGAACAGGGGCAACCTGTTGGATGCAGCAGTCAGCCTCTGCCTCCCTTGCCTTTCCCAGGAGGGAGGCAAAGGCTCTGCCCAATGTTCAGGGACTGGAAGGAGCAGTTTCCCAGTTAGGAGGAGAAAGAGCCACAAGACCCCAGTAGGAAGTGGCAAGTTTTGCCACATGGGACCACAGGAAACAACATTTGTCCCGCCAACTGCAACCGCAGCATGGTGACAAAGGCAGAACATTTCTCCTTCTCCCCCACCCTTTGGGACCACCCACCCACCCCAAGAGTGTCCATAAAGCCCCGGAGGACTCCTGTGTTCCTTGGGCAGGCCTTACCTGTGCTCTGCTGGGTATTGGTTGTCAGACATCATCTTTGGCATGTGCATGGGCGGGCGCGGCACGGCGAAGGGCGGCTGCTGCTGCTGCGGCTCCTGCAGGGCGTGCGGGGCCGG
>JBBMKD010000013.1:21601136-21622966 GCA_037834095.1 Argya squamiceps | reverse complement strand
CGCTGGCCAATGGGGAGCCGCCGCTCCACCGCCTGCGCCGTCTGATTGGCTGCGAGGGTCGCCCCGCGCCCGCCCGCGCGCCGCTCCGCCGAGCACCATTGAGACCGGCTGAGTGGGCGGGGGCGGAGGCGACCAATGGGCGAGGCGGGATTCGCCTGGCTCCGCCCGGAACGTTTTTCATTCATAAAAAAATAGAAGGGGGGAAGAGACTGACGGGGGGGGCCGGGGCAGCGCAGGATTTAAAGGGGCCGCGGCCCTTTGCAGGAGCGGGGATAGGGGTTTAACGGGCGGCCCTGGGGGTCGGAGAGTTGGGGGGGACAACCCTCGGGTGCGGGTCCAGGGTGGCGAGGAAGGATCGGGTCCGTGCGGGACGTGCCCATGAACCTGCCACACAGTGAGCCGTGCAGATGGTATGGACCTCGGGCCTCACAGGCCGTGGGGTCCCCCTATGCTCTCTCGGGAGGTGGTTTCACACAAGCAAGGCAGCGTCACACAGCGACCCCCTGGGCTAACCCATGCCTGAGTACTGATTTCGGCAGCCTTTCTCTGCAGGAACCCCGGAGCCAGGGTTGCCTGTAAAACGAGGCATGGGAAAAATAGTTCCCACCTGCAAGGGCTTTGGGGCCACGGATCCCTCCAAGCAGATTCATGGGCACACACACCACAAACGTCCCAGAGGTTTGGGAATGAATTTAGGACAGAATGGTGCTGCTTGGGTAGCTGCCAGGCCCCCCCTCCCCACTGCAGCATTTCCTTGCTAAGTACCTCAGTTTCCCTACCTGTAACAAGGGGGTGAGACCTGCCATGGGGACCTGGACAGGGAGGACACAGCAGTTTGCACAAGACAAATGGGCTATGTGGAGGCCTAACATTGTTGTGGAGGGAGACTAGGAAGTTACTGCTGCAGAAGGCAAAACCAAGGTGTTTGGTTACATACTGCACATCTCAGCTCAGGAAGGAGAGGAACCTTCTGCTCAGATCCTGGGAAGTTGCCCAGATATTAGGAAGCCTGTCGGTACAGAGATGTCCTGGCCAGCTTGAAATCCTCAGGTCATGGGCTTGTCAGTGTTCTGGGCGAGCTGCCCAGCATGTCTTTGGGCTGCTGGGAGGAACTCCTCTGTCGATGCTGGGTTACTAATGAGCTCCCAGAGTCCTCCAGAGCCACCTCCACCCCCAGGGTGGTCATGACAGGTAGCTCATCTTGGCATCCTGTCCCAGGTGGAATGATGGGGGCGGGCTGCTGGGGTACCCCCCGTGCTGGGGGCAGGAAGCACAGAGGGCACGGGGTGTCCTTGCTGCTCGGAGCCCGCTCCCGGGGGGCCCTGCAGGCACTACTCGTGCTCTCACTTCCCCTCCGCACAAAGGCGAGCGGGATTAAATCACTGCAGGTAAAATTAGCACATGACACATGGGCGGGCGGGTGGCAAAACCCGGGCCGGGGAGCACCGCAGGCAGCGGGGATGAGCGGGGTCTCTGCAGAGCTGGGGGGCACAACGGGCAGCCCAGGTCAGCTGTAGATCTGCACCATCTGGGGGCTGCTCAGCACCCCTGGAACACGGGGAGGTGATGAGGCCGAGCACAGCCATGGGACAGGTGGGTGGGAGGTCACAGGAAGAGCCAAGACCCCTGGAGAGCCAGGGCTGGGAGGGGGGCATGGTGACCGGTGCCTGCTAAATTTAGACCCCACTGATGAAAAAAAAAGTTTTTTTTTTTTTGCAGGTTCCAAATTTAGCCGGATGCAGCTCCCACTGAGCACCACTCCATCGTGCTGCTGCTGCTGCCAGCACCCCTTCAGCCCCGGCTTCATCCTGGAGTGGGCACCCTCTCTTTGAGACCCCAGAGGTGGGGGTAGCACACCTGACCAAGAAATCACCCCCAGGAGCAGCTGAGGAGTTCATTTCCATCTTTATTGGAGGCAAGCCCACAGCAGTCCAGGTGTACACGGCAACACGCGCTACGCTACAGACACCATTCCATGCAGGCAACCACGGCTACACACACAGAGGGAGGGGTGGGCTCAGGCTCCTGTGCCATGGGGTCCCCAGCCCTCAGGAATCCCCCAGTGCAGCACTGGCACCGGTGCCTAAGGGCTTGTCTGGGGGCTTGGTTCCATCCCCTTGGAACTGAGCTGAACTGGGAGACACTGGGGAATGGGGGGGATCAAGGCCTCGAGTGCCCCTCAGCTGCATGGCTTATTCCTCCCTGGAGCTGGGACAGCTGGGATGAAGTCCCAGGCTTTGTGGTTCCTCCTGTGCTCAGGACCTTTGCACCATCAGGAGGTTGGGAGCTGGCAGGCTCATTGAGCCATGCCTTTGGCAGTGTGGGAGCAGATTGGAGCTGGGTGCCCTGGTGCAGGTGGCAGGGATCATCTCCCTGGCCATCAGAGGGGACGTCTGGGTTGGAGCCTGGCAGAGTGGTGCTGGTGTATCACCGTCCCACTGGCCCAGAGTGGTGGGCCTGGGCTCCCTGTGCCCTGCAGGACGAGGCTGAATGTTCACCCCTGGACTCCAGCTGCTCACCCCTGGCACTGCCAGAGCCAAGGCTGCAGGCACAGGCACCTTGTGCTCCTCCTGCTTCCTTGGCTCTGCCACCACCCACAGCAAACCACAGCACAGACCCCATGCTGCCCTTTGCCCAGAGCCCAGCAAACTGTGACAGGGGACAAGGAGCAGGAAAACCACTGCTGGTTCCAGTGGGTAAAGCCCTGGGTTGAGGCTGAGTGGGCAGGGAAATGGCACCAAACCTGTTGACCTTGTGTGCTGCCATTCCACAGAACAATCCTGTCACCCTCCCGCTGGCAAAGCTCTGGAGATGGCGGAGGTGGTTTTCTCACCCTGGGGAAATGGAGGCAGCTGCTTTGAGGAACCTGGGGTTTGTTTGCCCTTGCTCCATCTGCTTTCACCTGGCTACTCATAAACAGCTGCCTTGGGGGGCAAGGAGGAGGAGGAGGAGGAGGAGGAGGAGGAGAGTGGATTTCTGCACTGCGGGTGACACGTGCCTGTGTACAGGTCACAAACAGTTCCCTTCCAGCTCACTGTTCACTCTGAAACAGTGATGGCAGCACCCTCTGCCAGGGGAATGCTATTGAATGGGGGCCTGAGTGGGCACTGGGAAACTGGGGAGGACAGGGTGACTTGTCCCAGCCCCACGGCAGGGACATGGTGGGGACAAGCAACAGTTTTCCCTGCCTGCGGTGACACCCACAGGGCACACACCACTCCCAGCTTGCTCCCAGCAGCACAGGAGCCTCCACCAGCCCCGAGGGAGCTGCCTGGGAGCAGGGCTGAGTCAGGATGTGGTTGTATCCTGCATGCAGGCCCACTGCTGGAGGCACTGGGTGACTGCAGAAGCAACCAGCAGCCCTTTCCACGGGCCAGTCTTGCCAATTCCTGGCTCCTGGGAGTACATTCAGGCCACCGCAAGCTCCATGCATTCATCTGTTTTCTGGTCCCTGTGCAGCCTGGAGAGAAGCTGCATCCCCCAGTCTGTCCATCCGTGGGTGATGCCACCAAAACCTGCCTCTGCACCCCAGTGGGCCCCAGTAGTCACACAGGCAGCATCTGTGAGGCTTCTCGGGTTTGGAGAGGGCTGTGGGGAGAGCTGGCCATACAGAAACCGAGGTGCAATCACTCTGCCCCACCCCCTGCAGCCCAGGAGAGCCCACCAGAGGCAGCACCAGAGAGCACCAGCCTGGCAGAGCACATTG
Organism: Argya squamiceps; assembly: GCA_037834095.1. Classification (NCBI taxonomy): domain Eukaryota; kingdom Metazoa; phylum Chordata; class Aves; order Passeriformes; family Leiothrichidae; genus Argya; species Argya squamiceps. Next base: position 21,619,260 of record JBBMKD010000013.1, on the reverse strand, counting down.
GGAGATGTATAAAAGGTGCTGGGGACACTTTCAAGTGAGAAGAGCTTCTGGATGTCTATCCCCAGGGTATCCAGCCCCCAGTGCTGGCTGGAAGGTTTTAGGAGAAAGGAAAAGTCCATGTCCAGAGGAAGGAGGTGCCATGGAGGACAGCCAGCAGAGAAGGGAGGTGGTGTCTGTGTCCAATCTGGGCTCCTAAAAAGGTGACCCCCAGAGTCCCTTTTTTGTCCAAAGGTTGCTAAATAAATACATAAATATGAACACAAAGCCCAGAGCTGGGACTGCTCCCTCCCCAAATCCCCTTTTTTGCCATTTCCCTGTAAAAACATGGTCTCCTCCCATCCACCCCTCACTTGTCCCTGTGCACTGTCTGTCCCCAGCTTGTCCCACACCTCGTGGCTCCCTGGGCCATCAGCAATGGTTCTTTGCATCTCTCTTAAACCCCACAGCACAGATATGAGTGGCTGAGATGGCTCCCCTAGGCTAAGGAAATAAATAATTCCTCCCATTGCAAGGACGGGGGGAGAGAAAGCCAGTGCAGTGAGACATCAAGTAGTCTTCAGGAGGATGATAAATAAATAGTGGAGCTTAGTGCTGCCTCAGAAGCACGTTCACTGGCAGCTTGGCTGGAGGGTATTTAAATAAAGGGGGGAAAAAAAATCCCAGTCCTAGTGCTGCTCCAGCGAATGTGCTCACTGCATGCCAGCCTGCCTTCTCCCCCTTCTCCCATCCCAACTTGAGAGGATGCTTCTGGTGATCAGGAAGGAGCCTACAAGACCTTCCCAGGATAAATAATCCCCACTGGGCTTGGAGGGGGAGTTTCTTTCCCCACAGCAGGATGGGGATTTGGGGACCCCTGCATCAGGCAGGTGGCTGGAATGCTGAGTGCCTCCAGGCTGTGGGTCCTTGGATGATGCTTTAATCCCGAGTTCGGTTTCTCCTCTTCAGGAAAAAGAAGCTGCTCTTCTGGGGGGGCCCCAGCAGCATGGGCACCTGGCTTTTGTGTATAATTTTGACCTAAAAAGATGTAGAAAAACCCAGCTCAGTAAGAGGGTCCTGAGCCCTCCCAGGCACCCTCCAGCCCCAGGAGTGACCCCATGAAACTGGGAGCAGCTCAGCACCAGGGTGAAGAGCTCTGGAATCATGTCCAGGTGGTGCTGGGATGGGAAGAGGATTTCTCCTCTGTGCAAGAGGAGAAATAGCATGGGATCCTCCTGCAGCTCCCCCAGGGAGGAATGCTGCTGTACCCATCCATCAAGAAATGGGTGTGTCAGGAGTCCAGAGCCATCATGGGCACAAAGTCACAGCTGGTCGAGCTCTGTGTGACCAGCAACGGGGACAGCCTCCCTTCAAACCCAGTGGCTTTGCCACCAGGAGCCAAGGCTGTGCCACCCTGCTGTGCTGCCGGCCCTCCTGCCCCATCCTAAAATCCTGCCAACCTCTCCTGCCCCATCCCAAAATCCTGCCAGCCCCTCCTGCCCCATCCTGCCCCTCCTGCCAGCCCCTCCTGCCCCATCCCAAAATCCTGCCAGCCCCTCCTGCCCCATCCCAAAATCTTGCCAGCCCCTCCTGCCCCTCCTGCCAGCCCCTCCTGCCCCATCCAACATCCTGCCAGCCCCTCCTGTCCCATCCTGCCCCTCCTGCCAGCCCCTCCTGCCCCATCCTCACATCCTGCCAGCCCCTCCTGCCAGCCCCTCCTGCCCCATCACAAAATCCTGCCAGCCCCTCCTGCCCCATCCCTGGGCACTCACAGTGCAGGACGGCTGCATCCAGGGTTCCCCATCCACCTGCATGGGCAGCAGCTTGGACGTCCTGCAAGGCACAGAGAAGAGAGGGCGGTGACACAGGTGTCACAGGTGTCGGGTTTCACTGCTGGCCGGGCACTCAGCTGTGAAGGGGGCAAATACCTGATGATGACGGAGGAGCACTGGGCCAGCCTCTTCCCGGCACTCTTCAGCCCCGTGTAGATCTGCCCCATTTCCATGGCGCCTTCCAGCCCCACCACCTCCAGGAGATGGTCGCTGAGGTCTGCAAGAGAGAGAGATCTGAGCTGGTCCCCCCATCCCCAGGTATCCCCACCCTTCTGCCCTCATTCAAAACCTCAGGGCCAGTACACCAGGGCTGCTGGCTGTCCTGGTGGCACTGAAGGGATTTATCCTCATGGCCTCTGTGTCCCCAGACCACCAAACTGGGTTTTTCTGCGCTATCCAAAATCTTTGGAGCAAAAGAACTGGTCTGAAACAGCACCTGCATGTCTGCACGGTGCCAGCCCAGATCCCCACCAGCCCCTGGACTGTTTGGTTGCAGTGTATGAAATGATGACACCCCTTGCCTGGGTGCCCTGGTGTGCTGCAGCTCCCCAAAACCCAGCACACGTGGCAGAACATCTGGTCAAATCCCAGGGTGTCACCTCTTTTCACAGCTCATCCTGCTCTTGTGGGCCACCAGCAAGGACACCTGACAATGGCACAGCTCTCTGCTGCAGGGTCCTCTTTCACACACATCCCCTATTACCTGTGAGAAATCCTGGGAGCCTCCCATGCCCACTTACCCACCCAGGAGTGGGGATGTCCCCAGGGTACCAACCCTGCTGTCCCCTGCAGTGCCTTTGGGACTGCCTTGTGCTCTGTCCTGCTCCCTGCTGCCTGTTGCCACTGGTTCATGCAGCAAGGGACAGACAGGGACAGTCTGGGATGTGACACTGCTGTTCTGGCAGCCACATCACAGGGGGGCTGACTCCCCAGGTTGTGGGAGGTGGTGGGTGGAAAAACCAGGCACTTTGTGTGTTCTGCTGGCTGCTTTCTGCCCCACTGCTCCCCACTGGGGAACGCTGCCATCACTTTCGGCTGTCCCTGCCCACGGGGGTGGCTCTGGTGGCCTCAGCAGTGGCTGTGAGGTGCCAGCTGGGCTCAATGTGGGTCCTGCTGCTCCCAAACCCCACATCCAGGCAGGCAGCACTGTGCTGGAGCCTGGGAAGGTGCCTACAAAAGCCCTTGGTGCCAGCTCTGCAGTTGGGTTCCAGCTCTTCCTCTGCCGTATTGTGGGCTCACCCCAAAAGACGCAGAGCTGATAACAACCCCTCCAGTGCTGTTTCTCCAGAGATGGTGGGTGCCCAGTGCCCCTGTGCTGACCCTGCACTCCCCTGTTGCCCAGCACTCACCCTGCACACAGAACTTGAGCTCCTTGGCGTCAGTGACCACAGTTCCAGGCAGCTTCTCCGGCGCCTTCTTGCCCAGGCGGTTGTAGCCACGCTGCTTCTTGGTCTCGCCCCACAGGTTGGAGCCCCCGTACATGCTGGGGATGTTGAGCACGGCAATGCCCTCCAGGGAGGTGTTACTCAGGTCTAGCAGGGTCCCAGCACACTGCCAGGAATAGGGGTAGTGTCAGGGGGATCGGGGGAGCTGTGCCCACCACATGGAGCCCCCTCCTCTCCCTGTCACGGAAGGGCCGGGCCCTGAGCACAGAGTGACGCCGGATGGTCTCCGGGGGACACGGGCAGCTCCAGAGTGGCTGGAGATGCAAATACCCTCCCACTTTGCTTTCCTAGAGTTGATGTCAAGTCCTTGACACTCCTTGTGCTGCTCTCCCCTCTGTTTCCATAGGAGTTTTACTACAGGTCCAAAATGGCAGTTTCAAAAAAAGCAAATTCCCGGGGGACCACATAAAACCTTGGCTGGACTCAGTGCTGTGACCCAAAACAGGAGGCAACACCACCTTGACCCTAAAGGGACTTTCACCCAAGGAGCTCCAGCACCTGCTTTTCCCCCTCTCCTTATCCAAACTGACTCTAAAGGACTAGAAATTTTGGCTGCCCAAAAAGTAGCTCAAACCAGTTTGTCTTCAAGGGCCATTTGGAAAGTAGAAATAAGGCTGGAAGGAAATTAGGGGAAGGTGTCAGAGGGAAAAACATCAGGTTTTGGAGAGCAAACCACAGCACAGCACACAGAACTGGCATCCCAGGCTTTGGTGTTGTGCCTCAGCTGAAAATTGCCTGTAAAAGTTAAAATATCTACTGCCTGCAGCTTTCCCACAGTATTGAAAGCAACAGCCACGGAAAAGCAATTCTTAATTTCAGATCTTCTCACGCTACCCAGACATGGATCCCCTTCCTAAATGCCTCTGGTGAAAGCAGTCACTTTTCCATCCAACTTGAATTTATATAAAGCATTCCTATTTTCCTTGAGGCATCTGCTCTTTACCTGCCACTCTGTGCTTCGGCAAATCCCAGCACAGCTTTTTCCTTGCATTTTGGTGATGCAAAGGCATCTCTGCCCTCACTCCTTGTGCTCAGAGGAATGAAATGGGTGAATAAGCCCCTTCTGCTGCTCCAGTTCTGGTAGTTTTCCTCTAACAAAAGTCTAGAGCTTGTTTTTACCACCCCCTCGGCCCATGCAGAGGACACTAACCCCGTGTGTGCAGAGCTGGGTGCTCACACGAGTGAACATCTCAGTGTTTCAGATCCTTTCTGCCTCCCCTGGTGCTGCGGGATCTTATTTTTAGCCTCACACTGAAAGCAAAAAAAGCAGGAATCTTCTGGTTTGGGAGGGAAGAGCTGTCTCTCCAAGGCTTGGAAAGGATGTTAATCCTTTCGTTCTCAATACATCTTAATGATGTGATTTGCAGGGAGAGAAAAGACCTCAATGCTCTGAGCTGTGGCTACCAAGCGAGAGGGCTCTGATTCCTGGTGGGATGGACAAGACACCTCCAGCACCATCCCCATCCACAGGCACCTTTCCCACCTGCCAGCGAGGCTGTGAGTGCCAACACAGCCACGATAGGATGGGAGTGAGCTGGCTGCCAGGAGTGCAGGATGCTGGGATGCTGCAGGAGCCTGTTCCTGCCCACCACCACCCACGCCTGCCCACAGCCTCGGGCAGGAGCCATTCTCCCTGCAGAGCCCTCCCCAGCCCGTGCCAGGCAGCCACAATGGGCCCTTTGAGCAGGGGCAGCTGACGGCACGCTGGCAGCGAGGCTGGAAGGAGAAGTTTGCAGCTGGGGAAAAAAGCAAATTCATTTCCAGGAGTTGTAGGGGGAACGAGTGCCAATTTCCAAAACAAAACTGCTATTTCTCTGCAAGGCTGACAGTTGCCTGGGAGCTGGAGGGAGGACAGGCGGCTGCTTTCAACTTCAAATGCTGTGGGATTAACACTTTCCTGGCAGTGGGGACACACACTTGGTGGGGAGCACCCCGAGAAGGAATGGGGGAGCACCTCCTGCCCACCTCCAGCAGCATTCAACTCCACAAACACAGAATTTTATCCACCCTGGGACAGTGCTGCATGGATGGGGAAGGAGGTGAGATGGTTGTGATGCTGCTCCTGCCCCTTCCCACAAGTTTCCAAGGGTGCAGCTGCCCACCCCAGGCTTTGAGAAGGGAAGAAACTCCCCACGTAGAAACAGACATCAAAATCCCTCTGCCCATGGCCACACGTCTGCAGGGCCAGCTCTGCTCTCTGCCCACCACCAGCACCCTGCACCCACCACTTGCTCTGACTCCCACCATCTCTTGCAGCAAAGTGCTGTTTTCTCCCCTCACCCTCCAGCCTAAGTTACAAAAGGGTGGATTATGCAGAGATAGGGAGAGACGGAAGTTTACAGCCCAAATCCCCAGCGCCAGCACGGGGAAGTGACAGCTCCCTTGGCAACCACGGGCCCTCCTCCCAGCTCTAATTAAAGGCTGTTTCCATGTCATCCAATGAGGGCTGGGAGCAGCGCAGAATTTACAAGGAGAATGTTCCAGGCATGCTCTCAAATGCATCTGGAAGTGGGGAATATAGGATCATTCTTCTGCCCACAGCTGGCTGGATTTTGTAGCAAGTGCTGTGTGGTGGAAGAAGGGGTCCTGCCAGCCATCATGTCCTTCTGACACAGTGAGGGGTCAAAGGCATGGTGGCACCAAACAGCTGAGGCATCCATGGGCAACAGCTCCAAAAAGCCTTTGTGCCATGGCTAGAGCCAGGGACCATCCCAGGAAACCCACCTCAACCTCAACATAGTCATGGAGCTTCTTGCAGGTGGCTGCAAAGGTCTCTGATGTCCCGAATTCAAAGTACCACAGCTTGTTCTTCATCCTGGGGCACAGAGACATGTCAGTATCCCCCTTAGATGCAGTGCTTGCCCCAGCCAGCAGCAGGATAGGCTGGCAGAGACTATCTGGAGCTGCTGGGATGGGGACATGAGCCATGGATGAGGACACAAGCCATTGTGAAGAAGGACCACTGGCATCCTGGCCCTAGGGAGTTGTGTGGTGGGATGGAGGGGTGTCTGAGGGTTGGGGGGCTGTCAGAGGGTGCCTCGAGCAGACCTGGCTCTAACACCCATCAGAGGGGGAGGATGGGGGTGCTGGGTGCTCCCTAGGCATGGGATGTGCTGTCAAGAGACAGGGCACCCTATGGAGGGGATGTCTCACACCTCAGCAGCCTCCCAGCACCCCGAGAGCCCTTGACCATGTCTCATTCCCTGCATCAGCTGCTGAGCCAAGCTTTGAGGGGGAGCTGCAAGCTGTGAGAGGCTGTAAACTGAGGGATTTTTCTGGCAGGTTTTTCTAAACCTGGGGATGGGGTCACAGGGCACAGCTCCTGCTGCCATCGCCTCATTTCCATGCACCCTGAGCACAGGAACGAGCTGTGACCTGCTGCCTGCCCTGCCCTTCCTGCTTGGCCTGCTCCTGCCCGTCCTGGAATTCCATACTAATTATAAAGCATGAATGAACGTAACTGGGTGTGTGGCCAAGTTTGAGCAGCCTGCTACACCCCACAGGACTTGAAGAAGCATCTCAAACCCCCACCATGCCTGGCCCTGGACCCCCACCACAACTGGTACATGCCCTGCCTGTCCCCTAAGGCTGGCCAAACACCAGATCCTCTGGGTGTGGTGCATGGCAGTGGCAGGGAGAGCCCCACACCCAGCTCTCAGGGGGGCCTTGGGAAGCCCTTACCTGCTGTTGAATTTCTCAGGGTGTTTTTCTCTCATGATGTGGAAGCGGTGGGCAATGGAGGCGTCCTGTGGAGAGCACAGGGATATCAGTGGCACAGCAGAGAAACAGAATCCCCACCTTGTCACACACCAGGATAGGGGTGCTCAGCTCTTCATGCTTGCCACTGGTCCCTGTGGCACAATGACACGGTGTCACTGATGGTGACAGTGATGGTCCAAGGTGATGGAGGGACCCTCAGCCAGGCTCTTCCCAAAGCTTGTTAGGCGAGACATAATTAGTGCACTTGGCCTCCTTCCCTCATCACAGGGGCTCTGCAGGAAGGGGATGATGAGAGGGGAGGAAACCAATGGAGCAGTGGGACAAGCATGAAAGGAACTGCACCCTGACAGCTCCCCTGGCAGGATGGCAGCTCTCCTGAAACTCATCACAACCTCTCCTTATGCAGAGTGGGGGTGTTTAAGCCCAACTCAGAAGCTGTCACCAAATGCCACCTGCATTAGCAGGAGCTGATGTGAGCCCAGAAGCATCCTGCAGTGCTGCAGGGGAGTGACCCGTGCCATGGTGGCACCCCTGGCACAGGACAAAAATGCTGCAAGCCCCTGGCAAGGGATTTCCCCAAAACACTCCTGCTCTCAGGACTGACCCCCAGCACTGGGGGAAACCCCCATGGTACGTGGCTGCCATCCTCCCCAGGCTCCCTGACCTCTCTAGGTCAGGAAAACATGGGGGAGCATGGTTTCAAACACCAAAGCAGGGCTTTGCTGATGTCTTGGCAAGTGAGGTGTCCTTGTCTTTGGGACCCCAAACTTCCCTGAATCCTGTTTTAAGCTCCTTTTACACTCACTCTTGCAACATTCCTGCTGGGAAAACAGAGATCCCATGCCTGCTTATGTATCTTGCTCCTGCCTTTACAAATGACAATAAAACCAGAAAAAAAAAAAAAAAGGCCAGGAGATGGAGGGAGGTTGGGAGCGTGAGAAAGAAGGAACAGGAAGGGAGAATCCAACTCCTGTCCCACAGAACTTACCACCCCAATGGAGAAGTAGTTGTTGATGATGGTGGATGGGACAGGATCTCCATTGGCCTCCCTGTCAGTAGGAATGATGTCGATGTGCCAACGGTCCAGCATCACCTCTGTGCTGTGCTCAATGTCCTTCAGCACCTTCATCAGGTTGCCTCCTTCATAGCCTGGAAGGGAAAGAGGATGGAGGAGGATGAAGGGGAGCACAGCCATGTCATAGTCAGGTGCAAAGCACTTGGGGGCTGCTGCTATGGCACATTCTTGCAGGAGAGGCAGAGATTTTGGCTAATGGCAGGGATTTTGGCAGGGCTCTCCAAACGGAAACGTTTGGGCAGCACCCAGCTGCGGAGGGTTCAGAAAGCAGCAGCTGCTCTTTTTGGAAGGAGTTAGAGGCTCAGACACAGCTCTGAACTGCATCCCAGGAGCTCAGGAGTCCTCCCTCCCCTGGGGATGGCCACACTGAAGGGTTCCCAAGGGCCAGCCAGTCCCTGGGTGATGCTGGCCTGTGCTCACCTCCTCCCCAGCGCAGGCACCGCGCCAGGTCATTGCCCGTTCCCAGGGGCAGGATGGCCACAGGTGGGTGCTTCACCAGGTTGGCCTTATCTGCAGTGCAAGGGAAAAGAGAAATTTGGGGCTGACAAGGCTCATTCCCTGCTCCTCTCCATGTCCCTCCTCAGCCAGCAGCCTGGAATGCTGCTGCTGGCAGGATCACCACCCCACTTCCACTGGGGGAATGTTGGGAATCTGTGGCAGGTCAGCCAGGGTGCAGGGGGATGATGCTCTGCAGGAACACAGCTGTCCCCTGCTCACCTATGCAGTCCAGGATCCAGCCCACCGTGCCGTCCCCTCCACAGGCCAGCACACGGAAATCTGGAGTGTCCCGAAAGAAGTTCAGCCTGGAGAAAGGCAGGAGAGACAAGGGGTGACGTGGGAGAGCAGGGCCCTGTGGGAGGGAGCAGAGGATCACCTGCAGCAGCTCCATACCCTGGCGTGGGCCCACCACGGTCCAGGTTGTACACTTGGCGTGGGTTGAGCAGGTAGTGAAACTTCCGGAGGACCCTGGGAAGAGAGAGAGACATGAGGAATGACATGAAGGTGATTCCCACACCAGGAGTGATGCCCGAGGGACCAGCAGTCCCCAACCCTGGGGGGAAAGCTGTTCCCAGGCAGGACCCCACCTACCTCTCCCCTTGCCTTCCTCCACTCTTGGGGTTCACAAACACCAGGAGTGGGTGTGTCCCGGGCTGAGGGCTGATCTGGAGGGCAGAAAACACAGCTGTGAATTCCTCCCTGCTGCTGAGATCAGTGGCAGAGCTTACCTGCAGCCTGGGGCAGGATCCTACCTGCAGCCCTTGCCCATCCACTGTGGTGGAGTTGAACTTGAAGCCCTGGCTGTCCTCGGGGCTGGTGCTGGCAGGGGAGTCGCTCTCGGACCGTCGGCAGTGGGACTGCCTGTCCTTTGGGGAACCAAGGCATGGATGCCCAAGGGCAAATGCCAGCAGCCAGGGGAGGCAGATCAGCCTCAGCAATGCCCTGCTGGGTCCCTGTCACTGGCAGCAAGGAAGGGGGCACTTACCAGGACAAGGGGGGCACTTACCAGGACAACTGGGCAGATGTAGGATGGGAGCAAGATGTGGTCGCGGAGTGGGCCCCCATCACACTCTGGCTTCACATGGGAGGCACACTTGTTGTGGAGCTGGAGGGGCAGGAGGAAGGGATGTGGAACAGAGGACAGCTGCCCTCTCCTGATCAGGAGCCCAGAGCTGGCCATGCAGGCTCTGTGGATGTGCCCCAGCCCTGTGTACTCACCGTGATTTGGCACCAGACACAGTGCAGGCCAGTGATGCCCTGGTAGCACTTGATGCTCTTGTGACATCTGTCACACTTGGCAGGTGAGTTGCCCTCGATCCAGGTGTGCTGCATCACCTGAAAGGCACAGGGACACTGTGGCACAGCACCCACTGACCCACAGGTATCACCCTCCTACTAAGTGTGTTCATCAGGATTTTGGAAGCTTGTCCTGCAGAGATACTGTTGATCCAATCCAGCCCTTTGCACAGCCCCTATGCACAGCCACAGCAAATCTTGGAGCTGAGGACTGGGGACTGGGGATGGGGTGCATCCTGCAAGGCTTTGGATGCTGGGAATGCCCATAAGCTGCTGCCCAGGATGTGAGGGGCAAAACCTAGGGGAAGAAGTCGTGGGGAAGCAGAGGAGACCAAGGGGCCAGGACACCCACTGGCTCAGAAATGGACTAGCTGCCTACTCACACTTGTGTTTCTCTTGGATTTAACGTAGGTGCTGATGCAGGAAGCAATGTCTTTGGACACACACCTCTCATGGACCGTGTACTTGCAGACTGATGAGAGAGAAAAATCAGAGCCACTGAATCATTTAGGTTTTCAGGCCTGTAACACCCTCGAGTCCATCTGTTACCCCAACACTACCAGGGCACCACTAACCCAAGTGCCACCAAGGAGGTGGTCAGCATCACACCCCAGCATGGGAGCTGCCCCTTCCCCACTCAGCCTGCAGCACCCACAGGACTCAGCACTAACAGGGACCAGTCCTCCCTCCCCACTGGATGTGGCAGGAGCCACCAGCCTGGGAGTGCATCATTCTGGCAGGGTGCAGGACTCACAGGAGCAGCAGAGGCCCTGCTTGCGGACCCCCAGCAGCATGGTGCGGCAGAAGTTGCAGTAGGCAGGTTTCTTGAAGTGCTTCAGCCTCCAGGCATGCTGCCCATCATCCTTCACATTCTGCAGGGCAGGAGAGTGGAGGGTGAGAGGGTCACTCCCCTGCTGCCAAGAGTCCCAGCACCCTCAGCCCATCATTTTTATCAACTTTTCATCCCCTAAAACCCCACGGTGTTTCCGGGAGTTTGTTCCCAGCAGGGTCATGGGCTCCCTCTATTCCCCTTCTCTCTCAGTGTTCCCCAGAGCACCCTGGCCACTGCATCCCCCTGGGCACGTCCAGCTCCAGCTCACATGAACCCCTGGCACAGCCCAGCCACAGAGAGGATCTTGGTGGCTGACAGGGAGGTGACTTCACATTTGGGACCAAGCCGCCACCTCCACCATGGGGTGATAGAAACACAAACCTCTTCATCTGGGGCCAGGCATGAGTGCTTTGCAGGAGCCAGTTGAAATTCCCTGCTTCCTTGATTTTTTCTGCCAGAAAGCCTGACCCCCACCCCACCTCTCCAGGAAAACCATGGGCAGCATCAGCAAAACCATATTTCCCTGCAAATTATTACCTAGTGGCCAGGGATGCACTTGAAGGAAATGAAGGCCAAAATGATGAAAAAACAAGACAGAGAAATAAAGGGGGAGCAGGGCGGGGCAACAACCCCTCCTTTGCTCTTTAAACCTCACTGTACAAGAGGAGATGCCATTTCAGGTACTCATCTTAGGTTTTGATTAAATGTTCATCAAACTGGAGTGCACTGTGATAGCAAGGAGCCCGCTTGGGCACAGCAGCTGGCAGTGACTGCAGCTCAAAAATGAGCTTGGGAAGATTTGGGGGGTGAAGGGGGCAGGGTGGGAGTGTCAGCAGGGGCTGTGGGCCAGTGTGGGGCTGTGTGGTGCTGTCTGAGTGCTGGGGGTAGGCTGGAGCAGGTGTCCTCAGGGACTCTCACCGTCTCCATGCCCAGGAGCACCAGCAGGGGGATGGTGGTCATTCCTCCCCGGATCCACTCCTCCAGCGTCACCGTCCCGTCGTGGTTGTAATCGATCTCCTCCATCATTTCCTTGAGGATCTGCAGGAGGCACAAAAGGTGGTGACACAGTGGTGGCACCCCAGGCTCTGTCTGAGAGCCCCTGCAGCTGCCCCAGCTGCCTGCAGCCCCAGCACTCACAGGCTTCAGCTCAGTGGAGTCCCACTCCAGGTACTCGGCCACGTGCACCATCTGGTTGATGATCCGATCCAGCTCCTGAGCACAGAGAGAAAACAGTGCCCAGTGGTAGGGACAGCTCCAGGTGTCAGCAGAGTGTGCAGCCCCAAGCCCTCAAAATCTACACTTCCATATGCCCAAGACTACCCCAGTCCCCAACACCCCAATCCTCAATGGGTGCTTTTTCTTTTTACAGGGCTTTCTACCCTGAAAACCTGTAAGGAAATCTGTAATGGGTTTTCTTTGGGAAAAAAACCTATTCTGATAAACCAGATTTTATTTGCAACAGGTTTCAAGGGCGATACCCAAAGAACAAAGAGAAAACATCACAGGAGAAGGAGCTGTGCATGATTTTTTTTCTTCCCTGAAATACCATGACCTGATGAAGAGCTACAATTCTTGGTGGGTGGATTTTTTTTCTAGAAATGCAGCAAAGCTGGCATGTGATTCCCCAGCTCTGCAGTCCAGCTGCTGCTTTCCTCCTCCCTTCCCATATCCCTGCCCCCTTTTGGAACACCTCACCAGGGCAGTGGGCACCCCAACAGTGTCCTGCATGTTTCCAGCCCTCTGATCAGCCCCTGCTTTCTGTCCCAAGGGAAGGCTCACCGAGCTGTCCAAAAGGCCATTTCCATCAGTATCGTAGAGGCGAAACATAACTGGAGGGAAAAGAGAATTTGCTGATGGTTAGAGCCCAGCCCCAGGGCACCCTGGGGTGCCCAGGCACCCTGTTCCAGGCTGCTGGAGCTTCAGGGTGGGAGCAGCCCTGTGCTGGCTCAGCCAGGGTGAGATGTGACCAAAAGGCTGTGGAGTATCAAGGCCCCTTGGCCAGACACAGGCAGAAGCAGAAGGGAATTTTCTGAAAATGTTCCCCAAAAAACTGAGTGGTTTTCCCAAGTGGACAGGAGCATCCAGCCCTGCACTCATCCTCAGGCAAACCCCCCTGCAGGTGACACCCTAAACCACTGCTCCCCCTCCACACAGCACCAGCCCAGGGTCACACTTACACTCCAGCTTGTCTTCTGCTCGTCCCCTCTCCAGCAGGGACAGGTAGCACACAATGTCCTTCAGGTGGACCACCTGGGCCACGGGGGTGGGAGGAGGAGGTGGGGTGGCTTTCAGGGAGCTGGGGCCTTTCCTCAGGCTGAAGGGTAACCTCTTCTCCGTGCTCCTCATGCCTGTGGGCAGAGAGAGAGGCCACACACAGGGACGACATTGGACCAGGAATTGTCACCAAGGTGGGACATGGGAACTCTAGGGCAGGGACCCATTCGGCATGGGACTGAGTGACACCACAGGGCCAGGGCTGGGACACAGAGGGGACACAGAAATGGGCATAAAAAGGGCACTTGGGGCTGGTGCCATCATAGGCATGGGCAGTGCCACTCAGTCCCCCTGACCCCCACACCCCCATCACTGCAGCTATGGGCAGGATGAGCAGTTGGAGCCCATGGAAAGGTGTCCTGCTAGGAATAAGCACCCACCCAGATGGAGGGAGAAACTCAGTGGGCAGCAAGGCAGCTTGCCAGGGTACCAGGACAGCCCACACTCACTGATGCCTGTGCCAATAGCAGGAGGGATGCTTCTGGCAGAGGGAACCATCCTCAGGGGCTGGCAGGGGCTGGGGCAAGGGGTAGCTGTGACTCACTGTCCCCATTTCCCCCTCCCTACAAGATGCTGCCAGGTAATTAAGACATTGACTGATGGGGGCACTGTGGGATGGGATCTGTAGTTTAAGTTTGCCAAGCAAAGTTGTCAAGATGCCAGGAGCCCAGTGAGTTTGGGAGGTCACTGCCACCACTCTGGGGACTTGGCCAGAAGCTGGGGAGGGTTTGTCACTGCCAGTGTCTCCCTGAGGAGCCCCAGCCAACCTCACCTGGTGACTGAGGGCTGAGCAGAGACACGGAGGAGATCTTGGAAGATCCTGAGGAGTTGTGAGCAGAAGTGGTGCCAGTGGTGGATTTCTGGGAGGAGGACCTGGACCAGCTGGGGGAGGCATTGGGGATGGATGCCAGGGTGAGGGAGGCTGGCTGTGGCTCAGCTGTGTTGCTGTGGCAGCTCTTGGGCTCAGGAGTGTGTCGTCCCAGAGCACTTCGGGGGGTTTTCCCATTGATCCCTGCAAAGCAGACATGGCCAAGGGCAGCGTGACACCAGGGTGTCTATGCCCCTTCCTGCAGGAACTGGTGCTGGGTGCTGGCCCTGGGTCCCCTCTGCCAGCCACATGCCTCTCTGCCCTGGCATCCCAGCCCCAGGTGGGCACCAAGGTGGCCCCTCAGCCTCCTGCCTGGCCCAGCCATCTCCCAGCAGGGCTCACATCCCTGGGTGATGGACACCACAGTGCTCAGCACCAGACAGGGAGGATGCAGTCCTCCATCAGCAGCCAGAGCTGCAGGAGGTTCTCCCTTTCCCTTTGCAATTTATAATCCTTTCAGCAGATGTCTCCACCAGCCACGAATCCACCCGGGAAGGGCTGGGGGAGGCAGAGCTGGGTGCCTGTCACACACAGCCTGCTCTGGGTGCAGCTGAGTGCAGGGTGGCTGCTTGCACCAGTGACAGAGGCACAGGCCACCTCAGCCTGCATGGACATGCTGACATAGAGCAACTTGGGCTCTGTGCAGAGGGAAGGCAATGTGCCATTGCATCCTGGAGAAATCCCTCCCTGGAGCAGCACAGGGCCTGGGGAGCTCATCTGACAGATGGGGTTGTGAGCTGGCCCCGATGCCACCCCTTCAGGTGCCACCCCCTTCAGGGGCCACCCCCCAAACCCTGACTCCTGTGAGCAGTGTGGGAGCAAGCCCAGTGTGCCAGGCTGCCCAGCAGGGTGGCAAGGCTGTCTCACTCTCACCAAGGGGGCTGTGCTGTGACACACCTGGGCTCTGCTGCTGGCCCTCGGGGGAGGCTTGGCAGATCTTACGCTTGAAGGAAGTGAAGAGGTGCTGGCAGAGCTCCTCGGGCACATCAGCCTCCAGGTAGGTCTTCATGAAGAGGCAGAAACCCTCGTAGTCAATGGGCTGGGAGTGGACAGAGGAGGAGGAGGATGGAGGAGCCCCAGGACACCGTGAGGGTGCAGGGTGGGCGTGGGGCTCCATGCTCTGGGCCCCCCTCACTGGGCACATCAGCTGCAGAGCCCTCCCCAAAACAGCTGGGTTCCCAAATCCCAGTGGCTGGAGGTAACCTAAAGGGACCCAGAGGCAGCAGGGCCAGAAATGCCCAGTGGGGCTGAGGCAGGCCCTGGTGGTGGGAGCAGGGACAGCAGCCAGGGCAGGAGCTGGGGGAGTGGCAGGAAAGGACAGAGCAGTGCGACCTTCCAGCCCAGACCCAGCCCCATGGGGACTTTACTCCTCCTGAGGACTTTGTGCCTCCTCCTCCTCCTCCCCTGCTGGGCATTGCCATCGTGTGAGGAGGAAGACTTCTCAATGGCTTTTGTGGCCCCAGCTGGAGTGGTGGTCCTGGAATAACAGGGCACCTTTGTGCCCCTCCCTGCCATGTTCAGCCCACTGATTTTTCTCATTTTACCCTGGTTCTAGTGATTCCAGCCCCCATGGAAGGCTCTGTCCTGCTGGTACACTCACAGATCCCTCTGAAAGCACCCCTTGGAAAAAATAATCCCAACCTTCTTTGGAGGAGAGCAGGAGGGCACAGAGCTGTCCCATCACCATGCTGGCCAAGTCATTTGCTTTTAGGGGGACAGTAAATCCCTCCCAGATTCTGCCTGGCAAGGCAATGCCCCAAAAACCTCTCAGCAGGGTGGGGTGGGATGGCCACACAGTGGGCACGGTTGGGGAATCAAGTCCTGGGGGCAAAATCACAGGGAGAGAAGGGGGCCAGCCAGCCAGCCCTGCCTTCTCCTGGCTGCTTGCAGCTGTGGGAGCTGGGCTGGGGGAGCCTGCAGGGGCTGGGGGCTGCCTGCAGCACAGGGGGACACCCACCCAGTGGGCACAGGGCCATACCTGTTCGGGGTTGTACCTCGAGAGGACGCCGTCCCCATTGAACTCCTCCAGAACATCCTTGAGCTTCTTGGTGGAGTCTGGGGAGACAAAGGGACTGTGCTGAGCATGGCCTCACTCATGCCTTCCTCATCCACCAGTAGGATGGTGCAGAGGGGTTTATCTGCTGGATGTACAATTTCTGGATCCTTCTGTGTGTGGAAGAGGTCACCCATGCCCTGCTTCCCCTTCCACCTTCAGAGGGCAGGGCAGATATGGAAAGCTGGCCTGGCAGCTTTACATATGTAGAGAACTTCCTCCAACCAGTATGAAAATAAGCACAGACCCAGAGCAAAGCAAGGAAGGCATGGCCCACACTCCAGTCCCAGCTGCTCTGGTGTGCTAAGCACAGCCCTGGATGCCCCTGCCCCAGTGGCAGGTGGCTGCTGGCACCCCTTGGCAGGGCCTGTCATGCCAGAGGTATCCCCAGGAGGTGCCAGGAGGGAGAAATAGAACTGTACTCAAAGAATCATGGAATCATTTAGGTTGGAAAAGCCCTCTAAGATCATCAGGTCCAGCCATTAACCAACAGAATTGTGTTCACCACTAAGATAGAAATGTCCCACATCTCCATGGATTTGAAATACCTCCAGGGATGGGGACTTCACCACTGTCCTGGACAGCCTGTTTCAGACCCTGACTACCCTTTTGGGGAAGAAATTTTCCTGAATATCCAATCTGGTCCTCCCCTAGTGTAGCTTGTGGCCATTCCTTCTTGTCCTATCACTGGATTGGTCCATGCAAACTTCCACACAAGGAGTCAAGACTTTCCCTGGCTGAGTGTCCTTAGGGCTGGAGTGTCTGGAGGGACACTCATCCTTTCAAAACAGAGAAAAAAGGGAAAAGTGGAAAAAAAGATCAAGGTGAGTGAACATTCAGCCCTCACCTTCACACACATCTCTGGGCATGTGCATTTAAAAGGTTCTCAGACACACCAGACCTGTTAATTACTGTGGAATCCTCTCTCCATGTGGGGGCTGTGCTGGCTCTGATGCCCCCAGCCCTCTGCTGGGGATGGAACTTGGCACTGGAGCACAACTGTTTGGGATGTCTGGGGCACCAAGGAGACTGATCCTGGCCCTACTTGGAGAATCCCCAAATCCCATTCTTCAGTCTGGTTCTGAGCCATCCTGCAGAGGAGGAGGCAGCCACCCGTGCTGCAGCCTTGCTGGCCACACTTTGGTTAACAAAACAAAGATGCTGTCAGTGCTCTGACCTTACAGGTGGTGTTTGATGGTCTGGGATTCAGGAAAGCAAAGCCCATCATCCTCCAGAGAGGCAGAAAGAGATGCAGACAGGGATTCTCCACACACACCTCAGCTTGCAGCCCTGCCTGAGGTCTCTGGCTGGTGGGCAGGAGCATGGCCCCACTGGGGAACATGAGGAACGTGTCCCCAGCCTCACCCTTTTGCTGTACAGCGTCCCCAAGGACAGCCCCAGAGAGCTCATGGTGTCCCCTTTGCCTCTCAGCAATCTCCCATCCAGCCTGCTCACCCCAGGGTCTGCTAAGCAGCACCCTGGTGATTTTACACCCCTCCTCCCTTCACCCTGTGGCTTTCCTGCCCCACCCTGCCCCGCTCTCAGCACATCCACAGGCTGCACTGCTTCTCCACCAACTGCTGCACAAAGCACGCCCACGCTCCAGCTCTCTGGCAAGCAGGACCTCCAGGACCTGGTTTTGGACCCCTGGGCTTTGCCCAGCCTCTCTCTCCAGCTTCTCCCAGCTCCAGGACCCCCTTGAGTGCTGCTGCAAATCTCCTTTTCTGGGCAGGAGCTGCAGCAGAGCAGTTTTTTGCAGTTGCTCTGCAAAAGCACTGAGGAAAATTACCGCAGAGGGCTGGCAGCCCAAAGCAGGCTGTGGATGCTGGAGCAGCTCCGTGTGTTTGGGAAAAGCCAGTCTGCTTTTCCTGCTTGGCATTTCACTCTGCTGAGGAACGTGGGAGCTGGCCGCCTTCAGACGGACTGAGCCCAGCTCACGTGGCCACAGAGCTCAGCTGAATCCTCCTGGGCAGGCAGGCACGGGCACCCCAAACTGCCAGGGCAAGGGGTCAGCCCCTCAGCCAGCCAAAGTCTAGGGAATCACCTGGAATTCCAGGAGAACACCAAGGAAAGGCAGGACACAAAGGAAAGGGAGGACACAAAGGAAAGGCAGGACACCAAGGAAAAGGCAGGACACCAAGGAAAAGGCAGGACACCAAGGAAAAGGCAGGACACCAGGGAAAAGGCAGGACACCAGGGAAAAGGCAGGACACCAGGGAAAAGGCAGGACACCAGGGAAAAGGCAGGACACCAGG
>JBBMKD010000013.1:21569866-21581038 GCA_037834095.1 Argya squamiceps | reverse complement strand
TGGCCCTGCTGCCCGCCGCCCTCACCGCGCAGGACGTGGCCGGAGGTAAGCGGTGACCGCCGTGGGGATGGAGGGCTCCGGGCAGCTGGGACTCCTCCCACAGCACCCCAAAATCCCGGCCGGGCTGTTGCTTTGGATCCCGTTTTTGCGGGATGTCCAGTGCGGGGAGCAGGCGGGCGCACCGTGGGGTGAGTGCCGGCGCCCACCGGGGGCGGGTGGCTGCTCGGAGTGGGCAGTGAGGGCTGGGAGGGAAGGCCTTATCCCTTGCTGGCAGCTCCGCAGGGTGGGATCTGGTGCAGCCCGGTGTGTCCCTTCGAGTTCCGGAAAGTTGAGTGGGTGCTGGAAGTGGAGCTTTGCTCGCCGCTTTTCTAGTGTCCACTGCAATGGAACTTCCATGCCCAAAGGAGCTGACCCATCCTTTGAAGTGTTCAAGGCCATGGCGGATGGGGCTTGGAGCAGCCTAGGATAGTGGGAGGTGTCCCTGCCTTTTGTGGTGGGACAAGATGGGCTTAAGCCCTTCCTACCCAAACCCTTCTATGATTCCTATGACTCCATCACTAAATCCATCACTGTGATTTAGTGATGATAACAGCTCAGGTGAGAGAGCTGCTTACCTTCCCTGGCCAGGGGGCAGTCACTGGGCAGCCAGGCTCCTGCTGGTGGCCCTTTGGAGGGTGGGGGAGACTGGCTGGGGCATCCTCAGACCAGGAAGAAGATGGGTATTGTCAGATATGGATGGGTGGGGAGCACCGGGTGTCCAGCTGGCCCTCCTTAGTGGGTGGGGGATGGAGTATAGCCCCCAGAGGTGCTGCACCAGCTGGAGAAGAAGCTGTAGCAAAGGGTGGGGATGACTGCCTTCAGAGTGTCCTAAGACGTGTGCCTCCTCTTCCAAGCCAGGAACTCTTCTCCATGTGAAGATGCCTGCAGGGAGGAAGTTGAGGGCCAGCATGTTTTGCTCTTCCTTCCACCCCAAGCCATTCACTTCACTCCTCTTGTAGCCAGCTGTCAAAAGCATTACCCAGGTGGCTTCTAGCACAGCAAGAGTTGCTTTCCTACCTCTGTCCCTGAGGGGTGCAGTGCTTCCTGTGCCAGCCCATGTGAGCTGTCTGGTCACCTGAGATGGGCCATTTGGACAAACCAAACCCTGAAGGGCTGCTGTGTCCTCAAAGCAGCCCGTTCCCAAACAGCTGCAAGTGGGTGGCTTTGACCTCATGACTTGGAGGATGATCCCCAGCTAGGGATGCCAAGAGAGGGGATACCCCTAGGGAAAGCAAGGCCCAGTTAAAACCACAGGTTCTGCTTTTGCCCACCACTGACTTCCTGTGGTGTGGGAGGGTGTTTTGTGACTCCTGGTAAAGTGCAGTCCTGGGGCAGGACAGGCACCCTTGTGCTTTTCCAGCCTCAGTTGAACAAATGGGGAAGATGCAGCTTCAGAGTGTTTAAAATCTGCAATCTCAGCCTCTCTGCATGTGTAAACACCCTTATCTGAGCTATGTTAATCAATTGCCCAGTTGTTTGGAGGGCTGCACAGAGCATGTGACTGCTGACAGTGGGTCATAGCTGAGGGCTCCTGCCAGCTAGAAGGAGAAAATGCAGCTTTGCTGATTGTGAGAGCAGAAAACAAGCACCTCTGGGATTGATTTTTTCCTGATTACGACACTGCAAAGCAGTGATCCTTCATCCAGCAGTGAGTGGTCAGGCAAATGACCCTTTCCTTTTAAACCACTGTCAACAGGCTGCTGCTTAGACTCTTCAGCAGGAGTCAGTTTTAAACAGCTCATTCTTGAGGGCTTGGCAAACCACCCTTCCTGAAGATCTGGGAAAGCACACCAATGAATTGCAGGGGAACATCCTGCAGGAAGACGTTTTCCAAGAGCACTGCTGGGAGCTGTAGCTAAGCTCAGAATGAGGGCTGGACTGGGCCAGCTTGTCCTGTGTTCAGGTTCAGACCTTCTCCATTCCCCTGCCCAGCTGGATGCATCCCCTGGGGATGCCATCATCCATGGTGGCACTGGTCCTGAGAGCCACCTGTGTCTACAGAACTGGGGTCTTCCTCTGCTGGAGGGGGTGGAAACAGATTCTGAACATGAGCACAGATTTTGGCTGTGGTGCTGCTCCTGTTGGCTGGACTGCTGTAGGAAGATTTGGATGAGCTGGCTGGGGTAGGGTGCAGCCCTCATGTGCAGCAGGAGGCCTCCTGCAGGATCTGTAGCTCTGTGTGCTCCTCTGCTTCTCCTGGTAGCAGCTTCTGTGTCTGGGGCTTGCTTGCTTGAGCTGCTCCATCATCTGGTGCTCCAGGACTGTCCCACCTACCCAGTGCTTGCCCTCATCCTCATAGGGTCCCTCCAGACTGACTCTAGCTATGTCCCCTGGCTGCCCTACTGCCATAGCAAATGCTCAGGGTTTTAGGGAAATAAAACCCAAGAGAGGAACTCACAGCTTAGGGCTTTGTCAGCAGAACAAGGCAGATAAACTTCCATTTGCATTTGGGCCTCCCTCTGTGACATGGAGCATGTGCTGAAGCTGGTGGCTCTTGCAGCAGCATGCATTGCTGCTGGTCCAGTGGTGGGTAGGAGCAGGCTTGGAGGAGCCCAGAGTTTTAAACCACTGAAGCTCTTCAAAGTCCTGAAATGTCTTTTTTTCTTCCTGCAGATTGTCGCCAGTACACAAACAAGAGCTGTGAAGAGTGCCTGAAAAATGTCACTGTGAGTAGCAGCAGTGAGACTTCCAAGCTCTCACCATGCCTGAAAACGTTTCCTTCTTGGAAGGGGGGGCTGGTCCCCCCCACTTGCCCCAGACATGCTGCAAATTCCACCCACCTATGAGGGTGAGAGGGCAATCCCTCTCTGCTGCTCTGGGAGGAGGTTACTAGAAACTGGGTGGGTTTTGTTGTGTGCCTTTTGATTACAGTAAAGGAATTGCTGAGCTGCTTCCTCATGGATGGGCGTTGTGCTTGGAGAAGGGGCTGCTGAGTGGGCTGGGCTGGCTGGTCAAGTTCCCCTCCAGCAGCCTGTGCCATGGCACTGGGTGGGTGCAGGATGTGTGCTGGTGTCCTGCCAGTCTCCGCTGCCTTATCGCAGATATCAGCAAACTTGAACTTGACTCAGATCTTGCAGCTGATATAGGCAGAACCAGTTTGACCAAACCCTACTGAATGCTGGGGTTTGAGCCACCAGGAGAGGAGTGTGCAAAGCTCTGCAGGTAGTCTGGTGGTGGCTGGGCACACACACACCTCTCCTGCCCATCAGCTTTGACTCAAAGGGTTTCTTCTTATCCCAAAAATAAACATACAGGATTTGTGTCATTGTGCACGCCATGGTGGGTTTCTTAAGGCTGTCCTGGGCAGGGCCAGTAGTTGGCTCAATGATCCTTGGGAGTCTCTTCCAACTCAGGATAGTCTATGATTGTAAGCCAGGAGAAGGATTATCAGCATCTTTACTTGCTCTAGAGCCCTGCACTCCCCTCACCTGCCTTTCCTGGTGTGACCTGTGCTGACACAGCTCTTACCCCTGAGCACCCTGTTGCTGCTGGATGGTATCTGGTTCTCGTGAGCCAGCAGCAGTGGCCCTGTGCTATGGCTGCCAAAGCAAAGTGCAGGTCACTGGCAGTGCCCCAGTAACTCTGTGCTGCCTGCTTGCTGTGTTCCAGTGCCTGTGGTGTGCCAGCAGCCAGAGGTGCATGGAATACCCCGTCCGAAGGATCCTTCCCCCGGCCGACCTGTGTGAGCTGCGCTCTGCACGCTGGGGAGTCTGCTGGGGTGAGTGCCAGCCTGGGGTGATGACTGTGTGAGTGCTTGCTGCTGGTGGGAGGTTCCCCTGCCTCCCCATCTCTCTGCCAGTGTAGCAGTGACAGGCTGAAAGTCAGTCAGGGTTCTGCAAACTTCCTGAAGCGTGGGCGGGCGAGCGGAGTATGAGCAGTTCTCTGCCTTCTGGCAAGTAGGACCCGTGAGGATTTAGCTACTCCAAAATACATCCCTTATGCTTTGGCGTGTTGGAGGCTCCAGACGTGGCTAGCGCCTGGGAACAGGAGTGGAAGGTTCTCTGTGGGCCTGTGCAGCCCTTCCTGGTGGCTGAATCCCAGAAGATCTCTGCAGCTGGCACATCATTCTGTGCACTGCTTCTGGCTCTTCATGTGGCTGCTGTCCCAGGTGGGCTCCTGGAACCAGAAGTGTGGTGACTTCTCTGGGAACTTATGTGTGCTTCTAGTGCTGAGTGTACTGTAGTCCTACTCAGCTCTTACCCACCTGAGAAAAAAACCTCTTCTAAAACTACCCCTGCAAATGCAGGTCTCCTCTGGGAGCTTTTTCTGGTGGACAGCTGGCTCTTGGCTGCCTATCCTCCCTGCTGCTCTGTTTTCTGAAGGATTTCTGGAGACATCGGTGCCTTGTTTAGACCAAGCTTAGTGCATGTTCATGCTCAGACAGGAGCCAGCTTTTGGGGACTGGAGCAGGAAGGAAGCAAGCTGGGGCTTGGTTGGTGTCACCCACCCCCTTGATGAGGAGCCTGGAGGTGAATTGTCATTGCCTGTCATCTGTTGTGCTCGAGGCTGGGCTCTCTCGTCTGCCCACAAGAGTTCAAACTGCTCTTATGCTTGTGGAGGAAGAATCTCCTCTTTGTGAGCCCTGTGATATGCTTTTCTGAAAGTTCTGTAAGACCTTGAAATACCAGTTTTAATGTGAGCAGCTTCACAAAAGGTTTCATTATAGAAGAACACATTCCTTAGCTTGCAAAACTTGCTGTAGAGGAGATTAGTCCTGTGGGAGATTAGCTCTTACGTGAGCCTGCATTTTTGGTGTGTATGACTTAGGCTCTGTCATCAGCTGGAGGAGTGCCTGGTGCTCTGCCACAGACCTCTCTGTGTGGGAAGGGGGAGAGCTGAACCCCAGGCTCATCCTGAAATCCCAAAGGGTTTCAGAAGCACTGACGCTGCTGCAGGGTTTGGAAACAATTTCAGTGGTGGAGTCATCTCAACCTGGAGTACGTAAAAGAGCATCTATTTAGAACAGATAAAAGGAAGAAGTTTCTTACAATGAGGATGATGAGGCACTGGTGCAGGTTGCCCAGAGAGATGGTGAATGCCCCATCCCTGGAAACATTCAAGGTCAAGTTGGACAGGACTGTGAGAAGCCTGCTCTAGTGAAAAATGTCCCTGCCCATAGCAGGGGGTTGGACTAAATGACCTTCAAAAGTGCTCTGAGCAGGTTCAGGTGCACTGAGATTCCTGTAACCTGGCTGTTGTGTGCAAAGCGACTCCTAAACAAATATTTCCACAGGCTCAAGCCTCTGAAACACCCTGAATCATACTTGGAAGAAACTCCTACTTTGTTGTTGCCTGAAATCCTTGGCATCTAGATGTGTCAGTTTTGGCTGGTGTCTCTGCTGCCATTACTGCAGCAGCTGAGTAGGATGAGCAGGGACCAGGGCTCACGGCTGCTGCTTCACCATGTTCCAGCAGGTTTTATTCTGTGTGTGGGTGAGCAGATCCCCCCAGCCCTGGGGAGACATGGCAGTCAGGTGCAGGAAGCAGGACTTGGCCTTCACCTGCCTGATAAATCCCAACAGATCTTGTTTCAGTTTTTCTCTTGCCCAAGGACTTCAGACACCGATGTGTCATCAGAGCACCTAAGTGCTTGTCTCATCAGAGATGATTTCTGAGGTTGCCTCCCATGGACAGTAATTTCTCCCTGTCAGAGGTTGTTCCTTAGCCCTGAAGCCTTCAGTTGTTGGGTTTTTTCCCTTGATGGTTACTTTTTACCTGGATTAGTGATTAAGATAGCTTTGCTCCTGTTTCTGCCAGAGGAGTTTGACCTGAGTGCATTTGTCCTTGCCTTTCCTCAGAGCCAGTAACTGAGCATTCCTGTTAGCAGGTACATGTACTCAGCTGGTGTTTATTTGTGGGTTCCAACACTTGCTATATCTACAGCTAACAATGTGCATTTGCTTTCCCAGGTGGTTACACATCTCCAGGCCAGTGACTGAAGCTGCTGGTGACAGTAGTTGTATGTTCACAAACAGGGCAAGAGAAAATGGCTGTAGGATAGATAAGAGGAAATGGCCTCAAGTTGTGCCAGGAGAGGTTTAGGTTATATTAGGAAAAAAATTCTTCACTCAGAGGGAGTCAGACAGTGGAACAGGCTGCCCAGGGCAGTGGTAGAGTCACCATCCCTGGGAGCACTTAAACAACACAGTTTAACTGTTGCACTTGGGGACATGGTTTACTGGAAGACCTGGCAGTGCTGGGGGAACAGTTGGACTTGATGAACTTAAAGTGCTTTTCCAACATTAATGATCCTGTGATCCTGTATTGTAGCTCCAGGCAGCTGTGTCTGTGTATGCTAAAAACGTTTTATCAAATCCTGCAGTGAACTTTGAAGCCCTGATCATTGCAATGTCCGTGGTGGGAGGAACACTTCTGATCATGTTGGGGGTCTGCTGCTGCTGCTGCTGTTGTAAGAAGAAGAGCAAAAAGCAAGTATTGGGGGGTCCCCTGATTGTGTGGAGCAGCTCAGATGCAGCCATGTGCTGCTGCAGAGCTGGGTGCTGAGTGCACTAAGGGGCTTTTCTGTCTACCAGGCCAGACAAGGATGATGAGAGAGCTGCCCGGGAGCGGGAGAAGAGGCGGGTGCGGCAGGAGGAGAGGTGAGTTTGTACCACAGGCCCTGAGGCTACAGAATGATTTGGCTCCTGTCTGTGTCTTCAAACACGATGCCAGGAGGCACGTGGGGCTCAACACATGCAGTCAGTGGCTGTTTCAGCCCGAGCTCACACACAAACCTCATGAGGAATGTCATGCTGGGGTGACTCGTGGATGTAGCATCACAAGCATTGTGTATGCAACTCCCTGAGGGCTGCTGACTCTGATGGTCCCCAGAGCCTCCAGGAGGTGGGAGGCTGAGCAAACCTGCCAGTCTGGAGCTTCCTTGGTTGGGAATAAGCAAGGAGCTCTGGCTCTTGTTCCATTTTGTATCACCAGTTACTGACTCATGGCTTTTGTGTTTGCCTCTTGCAGAAGAGCAGAGATGAAATCACGGCATGATGAGATCCGGAGAAAATACGGTACAGTGCTGACATGAGTGATTCAAATCAAGCTTTAGATGAAGTAGTCTCAGTAACTCTGCTCCTTGCCATGGTTACAGCTGTAGGTGAGAGCTGGCCAGCAGGGAAAACATGGTCCCTGCTTCTCTTGGCTCAGAGCAAGTGTAGAGATGCTGGGGTCATGGTGTGTGAGCCCACACAAGGGCTATTTTTCCTGGGCAGGGAAGAGGAAGTGTATAATGTTCCCCAGAATGTGTCCTCCAAGCTTACCATGTGGGAGAAGCAGAAGCTGGCAGACACAGCACCATCATAATGCTGTTACCCTTCAGGCACAGCCCTCCAGTAGCTCTGTGGTGAGCAAGTGTCTGGGCAGCCAGCAGCCTGGGGTGTGGGGCCAGGTAGGAATCAGAATGCTCACAGCTGCAGGAGCACAGAGCAGGCACCAATTCCACCCCAGTCCCACTGTGCTGTCAGCAGTTCCTCAGGTGGTGTATCAGTCCCCACAGCCTCCCTCCTGGGGCTGGACTGTCCCTCAGGTGAGTCTCACGGACCTGGGCCAGGTCTGGACCTTCCTGAGGGGAACATCAGCTTGGAAGGAAGCAGGGAAGAGCCAGTTGCTTTGTGCAGGGGAGGGTCCCGCAGCCTGCCTATTTGGGCTGCTGCAGGCTCTGCCAGTGTGTGGCTGTGGAGCAGTTGGGCTCATGCATGCTGCACTTGGTGGTCTCTGGCTTTGTGGGGGCTGTAGGGAAAGCTAGAGACCTTTCCTCTGCCTGCAGCTGCTGCCTGCTGCAGGTCCAGGTTAGGCAGGAGATCCCAGGGCCTCTGGATGGGCTGGCTCCTTTGGGGGAGAAAGATCAGGCAAAGCTGTGCCTGAAGGAGCTCTTGGTGGGGGAAGCACCTGCCTGGGGAAGACTTGTGCTCTGGGGCTGTCTTGCTGCAGCCTGACCCCAGGGTTTGCAATTTTGTCCTTTGTGGCTGTGCTTCAAAAGTGTTGAGCTGGGCAAGTGTGGCACGTGGCTCATTGCTAGCCCAAAAGTCAGTCTCATGCCCTGCCTTGCTGTTTCCCAGTCCGATGCAGGAGCAGGGAAGCAAGTCTTAAGAACAGTTTTAATTTAATTTAGATCTGGGCTCTCTGCTTGTAAGTCCAGTCTGACAGAAGGGGTGTGCAGAGGGAGCACTCTGGAAGATTAGCCAGGCTGCTTTACCTGGGCCGTACATGGACTGCCTGGCAGAGGAGTTTGCCATCAGGTCAGGCTTCTCAGTGGACGTCTCCTCTTGTGCAGAAGGGGAGGGTGGAACAGTGAGGACTCTGGGCACTGCTCAAGTAAGAGCAATGTTTTGGGAGAACTGCAGCTGGGAGGCTTGAGGATGCTGAAATGACAGAGAGTTGTTTCCCAGGACTGGTTTTCTTGCTGGCCATAAACAGTGTGGGAGCTGCTGTCTGAACAAATTTCTCCTCTCTTCTAGGCCTGTTCAAGGAAGAGAACCCTTATGCAAAATTTGAGAATTAGCATCTCCAGATCCATCCCTCCACCCTGGTGAACAGTGCCTTCTGCAGAGCCAAAAGTCTCCCCCACCACCATGGTGCCACTTAACTGCCACAGAGGATGACTCAAATACTTGGTGACACCATTGTCCCCACTCCAGGTGCTTGGTGTGGCCAGAGCTTTGCTCTTGCCCTGCTGGTGCAAGAAACCATGGTGGCAGTACTGGAGGGTGGTGCATTTCTTCTCACTCACCCCGGGGGTGGTTGTGGTGTCCAAAGCAATGCACGTAACAGTCCTTGTCCCAACCAAGGGCAAAAGCAATGTCACATCTCCCTCACTCCTGCCTCATCAAGAACACTTCATGCACACAGAGCTAGACTCTTCTGCTCTGCCCCCCCCTTTTTTTTTCTTTTAGTATATGCAAAAGCCAGCAAGACTTTCCTGACAGGTCAGCAGGAGGCTTTGGCTGTCACACCAGGTGCCTGCACTTATCCCAGCACATTAGCAGTCCTCTCGAAGAGCACAAGTTTCTGGTGATCTGGTGCTTCCAGGAGGAAGGTCTTATGTGCACGTTCTCACTTGCAACTAATCTGGGGAAATGCCCCCACTCTCCTACCTCTCTGTGCCTTTCTAGAAAGGTGGTCCTTGGCTCAATGGCCACATGTGTTAGCAATACTGTACGTTTCAAGTGCATTTACAATATGCTGACTGTATATTAAACTGATTCAATTACTGTTCTGGTCTGAATCCTGCTTCCATGGCAGGCACAGGTTGGCAGTAGTGGCTGATGGAGTTGTCACTGTTACATGGCTCTGACTCATTGGGAGTAGCTGCGGGAGGCAGAAGCAAGGCTGCCTTGGACTCTTGCTGGGCTTGAAAGGAGTCATCTGTTCCCAGAGATGTTCAGGTGTTAGGCAGAGCTTGGCATGGAAGTAAGGCTGCTCTCTAAGGAAGGAGCTGGGTGTTCTGGCAAGAGTTTGGCCTTTTGTCCTCTGGCATCTCTAGGAGAGAGCCCTTGTGTGTATGTGGGGTGGCCTGGGTGCTCAGACTGCAGCCCAAGCTGTGTAAGGGAGCTGGGGTGGGGAGGGGGATGGAGCTGCTCTGGTGCCTGCCCAGGGGTGGCCAGGCAGCACCCACACCCCCTGTGCAGGGACTGTGAGAGTCTGGGCTGAGGAAAGCTGCCTGTGATGTCCTGCCAGGCAGGAAGACTCCCTGGGCTGCCATGGGCTTGGATAAAAGGCTCCCTCTGCACAGAGGGCTTGTGGAGCCCAGCACAAGCTGCTCCAGCTGAACTCGAGGAGCTGCAGTGGCCTGGAGCCCTCGCTGCTGCTGCTGCTGCCCGGGCTGTGCCAGGCCAGGCCCTGCCTGCTGCCAGATGCCCCAAGGGCAGCCCCTGCAGGTGACTTCTAATGCAGAGTGTCCCTGGCTGCTGCCAGGAGACACCTGGGTGGAGGAACAAAGAGGGTGACCCTGCTAGGCTCTCGTGGGGGCTGCTCTCCCCCCTCTGTCCAGGCAGGGGCTGCATTCTGCTGCTGCCAGGCAGGAGCTGAGGGTGGTGCTGACAGCGCTGTGTCCAGGTGTGCAGGGCAGGGAGATGGTGATTCAAAGAGATCCTCGTTTGCCTTGAACCTCCTTGTGCATGGGAGATGAACTGTGGGGCCCAGTAAAGAGAAGGGAAAGTGCTGATAAAGGTCCTGGTTGTGCCCTGGACTTTCCTGTGTGTGCTGACCCAAAGGGCCTGTGGTGCCTCTGCCAACCAAAGGTACAGGCAAAGCTGTGGGGGCTTTGTTTGAGAGCCAGCAACATCCAGGGACAGCTGGTGTTAAAGCCTTTTGAGCTGCCTTTCCCCTGCTGGGCTGCACCAGGCTTCAGTGCCCCTCCTGCCCTTGGACTGGGACCTGTAAATTCATTTTGGGTTCTCTGAGCACTCCCACTGGCCCCACACCCAGCACGAAGGGGTGATGCCTCCAAACCCATCAGGGATGGGGGACTCCTACAAGCAAGTGAGGGCGTCGAGTGATTGGACAAGACTCTAGCTGTCTCCCCACCTAAGTTCCTGATTTGTTATAATATGTGTCATTTATCTGCAGAGCCATACCCACATGATCCCTGATTTGTCCTCAGTTCAACCCATCCCCAAGTTCCTCCCCCAATTATAAGATGTAACTTTGGGGTGCCCTGCCTCTTGCTCTCTTGGTCTGCTTGGGGGTCCGGGTGGCAAGGGCTCTGTGCTGAGCCACGTAGCCTGAGGGGATGAACAAAGCCAGTGGTTGAACCCTGAGCAGACTGTCTCCTTCTCTCCTGCTGTCGTCACTTCACTTCTGCGGGCAAACCAGCACCCCTGGGATGGGCAAGGTTCATTCAGCCACCAAGCCGTGCCCCTTCTTGCCATGGTGCCAGGGCTGGCCAAGGCAAAGAGACACTGACACCAAGGCGAGACATTTCTCATGAGTTTGGAGAAAGCAAGAGGCTCAGGGGAGGCAGAACTTTGCAAATAAGCTCTGCCCTGTGAGGAAGGGATTTTAACTGTTGATAGTGATCTTTAAGTAGAGGGTGTCGACCAGCAGCATGAAGCGGGCAGGTGGCAGCGGCCTCGGCGGCAGCCCGGGGCTGGATGCAGGCCTGGCAGAACACGTGTCCGCAGGGCTCCA
>JBBMKD010000013.1:21547671-21560679 GCA_037834095.1 Argya squamiceps | reverse complement strand
CGCCCGCGCGCGCACGGCGCTGGCCCGCAGCGACCTCTGGTGGCCACAGCGGGGAATGGCCCCGCCGGGGGGGGGGCGTGTCACACACCCCGAGATGTCACACACCCCGTGTCACATACCGCGACATGTCACACACCCCGTGTCACACACCGCGACACGGCACACACCGCGACATGGCACACACCGTGTCACACACCACGACATGGCACACACACTGACATGTCACACACCCTGACATGTCACACACCCCGTGTCACACACCCCAACATGTCACACACCGACATGTCACACACCGCGACATGGCACACATCCCATGTCACACACCCCGACGTGCTACACCCCGACATGTCACACACCGCGACATGTCACACACACCGACATGTCACACATGCCATGTCACACATCCTGATATGTCACACCTCCCATGTCACACATCCCGACATGTCACACACCCCATGTCACACACCCTGACATGTCACACACCCTGACATGTCATACACCCTGACATGTCACACCCCCTATGTCACACACCCCGACACGTCACACACCCTGACATGTCATACACCCTGACATGTCACACACCCCGACATGTCACACACCCCGACACGTCACACACCCCGACATGTCACACACCCCGACATGTCACACACCCCGACACGTCACCCACCCCGACATGTCACACCCCCCGCTCTCTGGGCAGGGACAGTTTGAGGTCCCAGCACGTGGTTCCTTGTTCGCAGTGGGGTTGAGGAAATTTCAACATCTCCTTGAGCTGCGACACCTCCAGGGCCACATGCTCCTGGTGACATCACCAGGGCTGGTGTCACCACCGCCCGGAGGCCAGCAGGCTGCGGGGGTCGGGAAGATGATATTCTGTCCCACTCCTCACATCCTGTCCCCCTCCTCACATTCTGTCCCCCTCCTCACATTCTGTCCCCCTCCTCACATCCTGTCCCCCTCCTCACATCCTGTCCCCCTCCTCACATCCTGTCCCCCTCTGGCCAGGAGAAGTGTCACCCCTGTCCCTGGAGCAGGCTCTCCCAGCCAGGTGCTCCACGCCCCCACTCTGGGGGTCCCAGACTGTCCCCTCGTGGGGACCCCCCAGGCTGGGACACGGGACTGGCTGAGGTCCAGGCTGATGTGCGGGCTGATGTCCAGGCTGATGTCCAGTCTCACTGGGTGCCAGCTCTGGTCCCCGTGCTGGCACTGGGGATGGTGCCAGGTGTGGGTGGGGGTCCTACACCTGCAGACCCCGAGATGAGGACGGGGACAGGCCCCTCTCTCCTGGGAACTGCCTCCCCTCCCTCCCTGGGTGACCCCACAAGCCCCCCCTGCCCCAGGGACCCCCGTGGGCTGTGGGTGCTGTTGGGGGGGACCCGGCCCTTGGGGGGACCCTCCCAGCACCGGGGGATCCTCTGGCTGTGACCCGGCACAGCTCAGGGGGGACACTCCGGCAGCGTTCCCGGGACCCCCTGCTCCCCTTGGGGTGCAGCAGGGGAGCCCCAGTCCCCCCAGGGACAGCCGGTGCCACTGTGACACTGTGCTGTAACCCCATCCCCACCCCGAGGCGCTCCGAGAGCAGGGGGTGTCACCTGCAGCCCCCGAGTCCCCCAGGCAGCCCCGAGTGAGGGGGGACCCCTCCCTTGTCATCCCCCTGCACACCCAGGGCTCGGGTCCCCTGGGCTGGCAGTGGCCGGTCCGGTGTGTCCCTGTCCCCAGCCCTGTCCCCAGCGGTGGTGGCGGGGGGGCCGAGCGGGTGTCAGGGGTCGGGGACGAGTGCCAGGGTGGGGGGATCAGAGGTAGGGGGGGTTAAGGGTGGGGGTCTCAGGGGTGTGGGGTTCGGGGGGCGCGGGCAGCGGGCGGAGGAGGAGGGTCCCTTGCTCCCCACCCGGCCCCGGGGGCTGCAGGTCCCTGCTCGGGCCGGTCCCGGGGGTCCTGCCCCAAACCCTCCCGCCGGGACATCGAGAGGAGGGCGGAGTGCGGGTGACGCCTCTGGATTCCGTGGCTGCAGGAGCTTAGTCAGGGGGAGGCTGGGAAACCTGGGCGAGTGGCCAGTTATTTTGATGTTTTTCCCTGTTAAAATTTCCAGATGTAACAGAATTCAGATATGGAAATCTCTGTTGCTGAGCTCTCTTATATCAAAGGTAATTAGAGGTGTTTGTTGGGGCAGATACCTTCTGGTTGTGGCTGCCCCATCCTGGGCAGTGCCCGGGGCCAGGTTGGATAGGGTTTGGAGCAAGCTGGGCTAGTGGAAGGTGTCCCTGCCCGTGGCAGGGGCTGGAATGAGATGAGCTTTAAGGTCTCTTCCAATTGGAGCAATTCTGCAATTCTGTGAAGTCCGTAATGGAAGCAGAGTGGTTAGTAAAAGATGGAAACTCGAATTTAGTAACAAAAGACATGGACTTGTTCGGTTAAAAATCAGTGCGGGATGTGACTGCAGGGGGTGGTGAGCAGTGATCCTCACCACAGGGACCAGAGACCTGCTGCAGTGGGCTGGCAATCTGGGAATCCCAGTTCTGGGATGGCTCAGCTGCTCCCTGATGAGTTTCAGAGGTGTCCAGAGGTGACTTTTGTCCACAAGAAACATTTGTTTGTGTACCTAGGTGCTTTTGGGCTTGAATACTCCTGCTTTTATTTACAGCAAGGAAGTAGAATGGAGAAAAAGAATTGTTTGGTGTGGATGGAGGGAGCTGGGCTGTAAGAACTCCCTCCTGCTCCAGGGAAGGTTACTTTCTGTGCTCCCAGGGCTGTCCGGGGGTGGGGAGTTGTTTCTGTCATCATTTAGTGGAAGGCTCCAGGCTGCATGAAGGAGAGTATTTATAGACACACATCTCCTGCCGGCACTGTGCCTGTTGTCAGGCTGCTGTGCAGAGCACAGCTCTCTCAGCTGGACTGTCACACAGGTTTTTGGGCAGCCAGGGCTCCCCACCCAGCTCGGGCAGCTGCCACTGACAGCTGGGGGTGGTGCCAAGCCCCGTGGCTGGGCGGGTACAGTTTCTGCTGACAGTGTGCCCTAGAAATCTGCATTTTCCCCTTGTAATCCGGGGGCAGTGGCCTGGAAAACAACCACAGAAAGCCTTGGCACTGCTTCTGTCCACTTGTACCAATCCCATAAGTCTCCAAAAAGCATTTATGGTCCTTTGCTGTTGAGGAGCACTGAGATCTTACTGGAGTGTCTTGTATGAGTGAAATCTTTAGGAAAAATGAGCTCAGAAGGATTTTGACTGAATGCCACAGGCAGGAATGAGGTGAATCTTCCCTGTCTAGTTTCCCAGGGTAACACTAGTCATGAACAGAGATAACCTTTTGTCTGTGATCTGCCTTTACAAGCACTTTCCCAAGCCCAATAAAACACAGTATTGTAAAAAAATGAAAGTAACTCACAGTGGCTGACTGCACAGTGCTGTCTAGA
This sequence comes from Argya squamiceps, assembly GCA_037834095.1. Taxonomy (NCBI): domain Eukaryota; kingdom Metazoa; phylum Chordata; class Aves; order Passeriformes; family Leiothrichidae; genus Argya; species Argya squamiceps. The sequence continues at coordinate 21,557,267 of JBBMKD010000013.1, read as the reverse complement.
AACCACAGTTGCAGCAGGGCAGAAAAAGCCAGACGATTCCCCCCTGCTGCATGTAAATAAGTTTGTTGTTTTCCTTTAGCACAAACCCCAGAATCAAGCCTGACTTACAGCCTTTCCCTGGTGTTTCTCTAAAGACTGACAGTTAATTGTAGCTCTTCAGTAGCTCTTAGCGCTGGAGAGATTTTCAGCCAGAGTTATTTTGAAAAATGAAAAAAGCTCCTGGTTACAGGTAGCTCTGCTGCCTCCTTTTGCAGAAAAAGAACAAGGGCTGGAGTCTGAGGTTGAGCTCAGTGTGAAGTGGCTCCCTCCTGATGATGTGTGTTGCTGGTGTGGACGTGGGTGCTGTGAGGCCCTGGGTGAAGGTGGGCATGGAAGTGGTGTTCAGTGACCCTCTCCTGACTGCTCACCTTGGATGAAGTCTTGAATGTGTTATGTACAAAGTTGTGGGCATATCTTTTTTCTTTACTTTCCCTCTTCTCCTCTATCCCTTCCCTTCAGTTCCCTCTGGTCATGACAGTGGTGTTTGGCAGTCAGTGCCTCGCTGGTGGGTGTGTTTTCCTTACCAGACTTGTAGTTCTTTCCATTTTTTTCCTTTTTCACTTTTTGCCTTTCATCTTTTCCTGTGCGTGTGCGCCCACACGTTGAAGTCTTGATTTAAAGATTTGTTATTTCCTTCTGTGAAAAATTCCTGACATTGTGAGGAGTTTCTACCTGTTGGAGTTTAGATATATTACTGCATTTTGGGAGGGGCTGTGAAATTGCACTTTGCTTTTGCAGAAGGAAGGGAAGGTGGCTGTGGACATCCAGATGACATGGATTGGGTTTTTTTGTCCTCATTTAGATCTTTGCATGTTTGACTTTTTGTTTTCTCAGATTTACTATCTACTCTGCCAGAACTAGTTTGGCTAAAGCTTAAAAAAACAATCAGATATTAAAAAAGAGCATAATTTTTATTAGAGCATGTGTCTGTTGTTAATTCTAGATGTATAACAGTATTAAGGCCTGACCTGAGTCTCCCAGTAGCTTATGTTTGTGAGAGTTGAGAGATGGAAACCTTCTTTTTCTGTTTGCTGTTTCTTGATGCCAGGTCTTGATGATGTCTTATGCTGGCTGAAATTTCAAGTCTAAAATGGGTTACTCTGGAAGAATTAATCTCTAGAGATTTAATTGTAGTCCTTCATTTTATGCATTGGATTTCCTCCTGGTACAAAGAGGCAGCAGAGCAGTGGATTGTAATGCCAGCAGGTTTCTTGGGAAGTGCTGTGGGGTTGAAAATAAGGGATTTATGTTAATTGTGAGATTTGGGCAGTCACAGAAATAATCAACCTGAACCTGGCAGTGCTTCAGTGGGTGCTCCCCATCCTTGACTGCCTGGGGAGAGTTGTGTGGAGTCAGAAGGAAACTGACTGTTTTCAAACCTCTCAGTCCAGGTGTGTCAGACACTGCAGTGGGAACGTGCCCATAATATTTCCTGAGCTCTGGGCTTTGAATCCCCTTGCAGGTTTGCTAAACAGCTGCAGTTTTTTAGGAACCATACTGCTGAACTTCTCTTTTAAGGACCAGAAGTCAGTCTCAGCCTCGTCAGTGCTTTAACAAGAAGGTGTTTTCAGTTCTCCCGAGAACCCTCTCCAAGGTGTAATTGGCTGATAATGACTCCACAAAGAGCAGTGAAATGAAAATGAAGGCACTGATTGTGTGTGTGCGCAGCAAATCTGCCCCGAATTCCTAATAGAACCATCACACTTCCCTAGTGTCAGCTCTGTTTTAAGCTTGCAAGGTCTGGCTCTGCTCCCAGGGAACAAATGAAAAGTTGCACCTGGGGAGGTTTAGATTGGCTCTTAGGGAAAATTTCTACACTGAGTGGGGCTGTTTGGCCCAGCTGGGCTGTCAGAGTCACTCTGCACGTGACCAGAGCATTGGTTTTGGCCTTTCACTGCTTTATGCTGCTCACTTAGGAATAATTGGACACCCCCACCCTGATATTTCCTTGAAGTGACCCTTTTGGAGGTGAGCTGCAGCAGCTGATGCTGTGTCAGCTCCTGGTGGTTCGTGGTGTGCCTCTCTGAAAACTGGGCTCACAGTTTCCTTTTGAACACCTCTGGAGAAATCACAGGGTAGGATGTCACCATCCCCGTGGGAAAAGGGCTTTTGCCTTTCTCAGTGACCAAGTGCAGCAGCATCTGCTCAAAACTGTGCCCCTGAATGCCCAGTTTCTGCTTTACCTGATCCTTAAGGGTGGAAACCTTTCTCTGAGGGGGAGCTGAGTGAGGAAGTGGAGAATTGGACCTCTGTCCTGACAAAGAGCCTTTGCTCTGTGGGCTTTGGCTGTTTGTTCCCATTGCCCCTGTTCTCCTTGGAGTGGAGTGCTCTGTGACACAATTCCATGTGGCTGCCCACCACAGGGACTGCTGCCAGCTTTTCCAGAAATCACAGGAAACATCAGAGGGATTTTCTTCTTAGAGAGAACCACAAGATGGAGCAAAGTGATTGCAGGAGCTCCTGTGTTTGACATCTCCCTGTTTCTGTCTAAAAACATCAGCAAGAAAAGCTATTGGAGACCTGGTGTGAAGCTGGGAAAAGCTGCCATGGAATGCCAGGACGTGTGGAAAAGTGTAAGGCTGAGTTTCAGTCTGCTGCTGGGCTTTGGAACTTCAGAGAGGGCTGTGCCAAGGTTAAGAGCAAACAGAAGAGTCCCGTGGTCTCTCCTGGCAATGCATCTCAGCATCTGCTTCAAATCCTGCAATGAAGGAGCTGTAGTAAGACACAAATCTGTTCTGTGCAGCACTACCCATACAGTTTTCACCTACAGCCTAAAGAGAAATTAGGTCAAGTGTCTCATTTATTGGTCTGTGACTTCACACATTCCCTGGGTCAGTGTTCCTGTTGGTTTTCCTGTGTGGGGATGTGTGTGGTGGTTCTCGTGGCTGTGCTCTGTGTGTCACTGGCCACTGCTGTTCCAGAGGCCATTGAGGAGGAAACACTGTGCTGGAGAAGCAGCTGGGACTGTCACCTCCTGCCACCAGGTCCAGCAGCTGCCCCGTGGCTCACTCAGAGCCTTGGGGCTGGTGTTGATTCCCCAGGACTGCTGGCCCAGTGTTTGCCTGTTTGTGGCTGAACTGTGCCTCACCTGCTGCTGCCTCCCTGCAGGACATCAGAGACCAGAAACTGATGGTCAGTCCACTAGATAGAGGAAGTCTGGTTGTTATTTTATGGTGTACTGGCCTTCCCCAGCTGGAAGTAAGAGGCTGATGCTGGAGATTGTCTGGTGAATTTGGAATTGAATCAGTTTCCTGGAGAAAGTGAGGATTGATGGATCCAAACTTGCCTGTCCAGCTATGGCTGTTTTATTGCTGCTGCTTGTTTTTTTAACTCACATTTTCCAGGCCATGCAGGAGGAGTTGGATTGAATTTAGGGAACAGAGCTGCTTGCCAGATCTTTCATGTGTCTGCTTCTCCTGTCTTTGTGTTGTTGTGGGTTTTGCACTGAGGTGCATCAAACCTGAATGGGTGCAGAGAGGTTACAGGAATACAAACTCCAGGCTGTTATGGTATCCTGTTTTGCACAGAGGTGCAAGAGAAGAACATTTCCCAGGCTTTGTGAAATGTTTTTGTCTTCCCTCTCAGGTTTAAATTATTGCCTCTGTGAAGACAGAGGGCTCAATGACTCTACAGATCTTTTCCAACCTAAACAATTCTGTGATTCCAAAGCTAGTTCTAGGAGGCTGAAAAACCCCAAAATGCCAAATAACTTTGTCTAAAACACTGTCCTGCATTAAGCAGTGGTGGTGGGGCCCCTGTGCTCAGCCATGGCCACTCAAACACCCCCTGAAATGTTTGGGCTTGCAGGTCACCTCAACCTTCCTTGTGTTTCTGTTTTTGCAGAGCTGACCCTGAACCCACCCGAAGGGATTGTGGCAGGTGAGCAGCTGAGCAGGGTTTGTGCACTCTGGAGCTGTGACCTTGTGTTCAGGTAGCACTGAGCTGTGTTCTCTTCTATTTCACAGGTCCCATGAATGAAGAGAACTTCTTCGAATGGGAAGCCCTGATCATGTGAGTTATTACTGTTTGGTGTCTGAAATCAGCAGTTGTTGTGGTGGGCAAGAATGTCAATAAGTACTGTCAGTTCTGTATGACACCAGCATTGGGCTGCCCTGGGCTGAAAACTCCTCTGATCCAAACATTTGGACTTGAAACAGAGTGACAGAGGCAGCACTGGTGATGTGTACAGCTTGTTATGATAACTTCTTGTGCAGGTGTCATAGTAATAAGCTTTCAGATTTGTCAGGAATCCCCATTTGGGCTCTCATTCCTCATTTCCAAACGCTGTAGGAAACAAACAGTTGCTTGTAGGTCACACATACCTGTTGGAACATTCCCTAACTGCAAATGCAGGGCAAGTTTTGAGTGGAACAAAATACACAGATTATTAGTAACAGGAGAAAAAAAATCAATATCTAAAATTATTTTACTTACTATTCAGAATTTTTCTTGAAATATTGAAAGGTATTGATCAAAAAAAGTATTGAAATTGAAGTAGAAATTATTTTGAAGTTCTTTACACTTCACAAATTGGTTGGTGTTGTGAAGAGTTGGGTGCAGTTTTGTGTAGGAAGAGATTCACTCTTCTGTTGGTGAATAGCTCTGGCCATGACCTGCTGTGTTTTGGGGGTGATGAAGACTCCTTTACAAAGCTGTGTTCTCTCTCTTCCACTCTCCAGATGGGTGTGGTTGTTGGAAGCAGAATTTGCCATGAAAAGACAAAATCTTTTTGCCCAGCATCCTGCAGGTTGTCTTCTCTCTTGCTTGTACTCATGTACTTGTACTCCTACCTTCTTTGGGAACTTTGAGTACATGGGCTAACTGGTGATTTTTACAAAATAAAGTTCTAAAATGCTGGAGGAGAGGAAAAAAAACGTTTGTCACTCACATTCACATCTGACAATTTATGCAAATACTTCACAGATAAAAGATGAAGAAGCTCCAGACCACTGAGTCTATCTTGAAGCTGTTGGTCTGCTGTTAGGGCAGATCCTGGCTCTGTATTTCAGGATCCCTTTGGTAAGGATTGGTGATTTCCTTTCCTGCAGCCAGGGCTGGGTTGTCCTGGAGGGCTCTGGGGGCAGCAGGCAGTGACTGTGGCCGTGCTCACTCCATATTCTCACTGTGATCTGAGCTGGTTTTCCCTGCAACCACCAGTGCTGACTGCTGAGATTCTCAGCTGCCGTGGGTGGCCGAGTTTTCCTAGCTCAGTTTGCTTGGGATGTGTTGTCTAGGGATGAGAAACAAGGTTTCTGTCTCTTGGGCTCAGGCGTGCCACCAACACAAAAGCATGCAGTGAATTCCCTATCCCACACAAGGCAGGTGTGTGGGTGATCCTGCTCATGGCAAGCCAGAGCCTCTGAGTTATTTTAGACCTTGGTGAGTGGAGGTTTGGGTTACCACTGCTTGTTTGCTCCTTGATGGCCAGAGTTGGCAAATGCCTCTGCTTATGTGCAGTGATTTCTGCTGGGATAACGGGGTGTGCTTCCTGGTGGCTCAGTCCCCTGAAAATAAACACTTAGCGTGGAAATAAGGTGGTTTCGTTGCCTGACACCAGAGAATTTGGCTGCAGGGTCTTGGGCTTTCTGTGAGAGGCACAGTCAGCACATCTCCTTCATAATGGGCCAGATTTCAGGTCAGACAGCTGTGATTGCTGGGAGTGTGGAAATCCCAGAGGGTTTAATGCACTTCTTGGAACATGGGAGGAAATTCCTGCTTATTGGTACTTCCTCCTAGCAGAAGTGGTGGGGCAGAGTAGAGGTTTCCTGAGGGACACTCAGAAGTACTTCTGAATTGCCTATAAAATCCCTTTTCTGATGTTTCCCATCACATCCTTAAAGAGCAGAGGAGCTGCTTGCAGACTTGAAAGCCCTTTAAAGTGCTGAGTGTTGAGCTTCAGCTCTTTGTCAGCATAAAATGAGAGGCGGAGCTGCTTTCATTTTGGTTTCTGCATTGTGTGTATGTCATAATAAAGTTATATTTTAAGATCTGCTCAATTTTGAAGCTGTGATACAATAGAAACATGTTTACCCCAAACATATTTGGTTGCTTTCATCTCTTTACAAATCCTGTTAGTAGCAGTGGAAAGTAAGTTACATGACTTGTTTGTGTTTGTCTGTGGTGATCTCCTCCAGTGTTTTGTAATCTCACATGTGCTGTGTGAGATTCAGGCAATGAGGTGTGCAAATGAGAAAATGGGACTAAAGCTGCCTTCAAATTTTTAGACAGATGAAGTGCAAACAGTAAGAAACATAATTGTGAGAAGAACAGAATACTTTTTTTCCTTCCCCCAATTTATTTGAAGCTAGAGCACATATAAAGGCACATAACTTTAAAAAAAAAGAGATGTAAGAGAGAAAAGACATCTCTCATTTATCAAGTCAAAGCCAGGCTGGGTAATGTTACATAGATTGATATAAGAGCTTGGCTTGGAGATAAAGTAAAGCATTTTTAAATAATGGAAATAATAATCTGTATCTCCAGTGTTCTTGTCTGCAGCAGCAATGCTGGAGGAATGTGAAACATAAAAATGTTAAGACCATAATAAAATAAAGGAGAGAAGAGATCTTACACTCCTAAAATGAGTGTGATGGGCACAGAACTGAAGATACCCATGTGAAAACTTTTCTGAAGACTGGAGGTGGGGGGTATTGTTGAAAGCCAAATCTTTGCAACATCATTTCAGGAGAGTTTGCCTTTTGTTGCTCAGTTCCCTAGTGCTGTGTGAGGTCCTTCAGGCTGTGTTGTGTTCATGGATTTAACACTTCAAGGCCAAGTTTTGCCCTCTTTGGTTGGCATGTACAAATGTGTGCTGCTATTCCAGTTTATCCCCAAAAGACACAAAAGCATGCAATGGTTAAGAACTTTATTAGCCTAAAGATTGCTTGAAAACTAAACAGCATAAATTGAAGTCAATCTATCACAAAGCTGTTTAGAAAGGTAATTAGAGCTATAATTAGGCTTATGACTTTTGTTTCCATTCCCCTTTTGGGCATCTGATGATTGTGGGGTTTGGTGTTTTTCCAGCATCTTTTTACAAATAAGCCATTTGCAAATGTATGTGAAGCTGTGATTATAGAATTAGAATCACAGAATGGTTAAGGTTGGAAAAGACCTCTAACACCATCAAATCCAACCATTCCCCAGGCACTACAAATCCACCACTAAACCATGTCCCCAGGTGCCACATCCACACCTCTTTTGAATGCTTTCAGGGATGGTGACTCCACCACTGCCCTGTGCAGCCTGTGCCAGGGCTGAACAACCCTCCCAGGGAGGAAATTTTTCCCAATATCCAACCTAAACCTCCCCTGTTGCACTTGAGGCTGTTTCCTCTTGACCTCTCTCTTGTTCTCTGGGAGCAGGGCCTGACCCCCACCTGGCTGCACCCTCCTGTCAGGGAGTTGTAGGAGAAGGTCCTCTCTGAGGAGCCTTTTCTCTAAACTAAACAACTCCCATTAGCTGAACTCCTCAAGGTATTTCTCTCTCCTATTTGGAAGGTACCCAGCGCTCTCCTCTGCCCCTTGCTTGAGTAACAGCCACCTCCTGGAGGTCAGACCTTCTCATTTTCATGCTTTGTCTTCTGTCAGCTTTGGGATCACTGCAGAGCAGGGGGGTGATGGCAGCAGCTCTTACCTCCCTGGCCCTGCCTGTGTCCTTTGTGAGCTAAAAGTGATGCTGTCAAGTTCAAATGCTGAGTGTTTTGTAGTTGCAAATGCTGTCTTGGATTAACTTTAGTAATTTCTTTGAAGTTGATCCTGGCAGGGCTGAGTGGCTAAAACAAAAGCATTTTGCTCACATAATACAAGGCCTAAAATGGAGTATGTTGGGTTGAGTGTATTTGACAGAAGAGCCCTTAAGGCTGTGGGTTTGCTCTCAAAACAGAACATAGACACCCACCAGCTTTTCAATGCCTGTATGTACATACTCTCAGAAGTTCAACAATAAGCCTTCAAAATGCAGCTGGGATTAAAATGGTCAGGAAAAAATGCATTCAGTTTACTCTCAGATGTGAATTGAATCCTGACTAAGTTTAGGGAAAAGGCCAGAAAGGGAACAAAGTGGTTGAGATGGTTTAGCTTTCATTCTTGCAGAATGTTGATGCGTTTCTCTTACCTTACCTGCCAGTGCCAATGTTCATGTTTAAATCACACCAGCCAAGTCTTTTGAATCCCAAAGTCTGAGACAGTAAGTCTTCTAGTGCTTTAGGGTTTGCTGCTCTCCAACTTCAGTGTTCTTTCTGGCATGGAGAAAGTGGATTGGGAGGAGGAGGCATGAATATATTCCTAACTCTTATTTCCCAGACAGTGGAACCTTTGTTTGAATGGCTTTTTACTAAACACATGAGGTTTCCTTGGCAACAGTTTTCAGTGCTGAAGCTTTTTCTGTCATCTTTCCAATCAAGGGAAATCATGTTTGTGTTACAACTTCCAGATGGTTCATCAAATTTGAATAAATCATGGCTAATAAACTTGTTTTTTGCTCACTTTCCACAAGTGTTTTATGTAGGTCGGGTAAAATAGTTGTCTTTATGTTCTCAACTCGATTGCACTTTGAACTAGATTGTGAACACAATAAGGAAATGTTCTACAAGAGCCCTGATGAAGCCACTTGTTCTCCACCTGCACTCGAGGGGGGGCAAACTCAGTACCTGAAGTCTGCAAAGACACACTGTTGTCCTGCATCTCTTCTGGCAATTATGGTCTCTGAGCTGTGTTTTTATTTTTACAAGCCTCTGCTGTGCTTTCTGCATCAGACAGGGATAAGTGTTTGTGTGGTTGTGCTAGATACTGGCAGTTGGGATCTCTGTGGCGTTTATAAATTAATTTAGAGCTCCAGCAGTTGACATCTCTGTCTTGTAGAGCATAACAGTATCTTCAAAGGCACAGGAGTCCCACACCTGCCTCTGCTTTCTCTTGATGTGCAGACACTCAAATCCTGGAACATGCCTTGGAGCCAGATACTCCAATTATATCCAGACACACCCTGCTAATTAAACAGTGTTGTGACCTTCCTAGTAATTTAGCTTGCAAGCTTTGATTTCCCCCTTGCCTCCCAAGCCTCATATTTGGATTTAAGTTTAGGAGGTGTGGGATAAAAGCACCTTAACTCTTTGTTTCCTGGAGAAGACGATATAACCCGTGCCTCACACATCTCATTAGACAAGAATTTGGGGGAAAAGAGCTGTTTAAAACTTTGGTGAATAACATTTTATCTGTTTCTAGGGGTCCTGAAGACACCTGTTTTGAGTATGGGGTTTTCCCTGCCATCCTGAGCTTCCCTCTGGATTACCCGTTGAGTCCTCCGAAGATGAGGTTCACCTGTGAGATGTTCCATCCCAACAGTGAGTCTGATGCCTCAGGGTGGAAGAGGGGTGGGTTGTTCCATCCCAACAGTGAGTCTGATGCAGCAGGATGGACAGGGGGTGGGTGCTCCATCCCAACAGTGAGTCTGATGCAGCAGGATGGAAGAGGAGTGTGATGTTCCATCCCAACAGTGAGTCTGATGCCTCAGGATGGAAGAGGGGTGGGTTGTTCCATCCCAACAGTGAGTCTGAT
>JBBMKD010000013.1:21527261-21538993 GCA_037834095.1 Argya squamiceps | reverse complement strand
CTGTGGCTGCCCCTGGATCCCTGGCAGTGTCCAAGGCCAGGTTGGACAGGGCTTGGAGCAACCTGGGACAGTGGAAGGTGTCCCTGCCCATGGCAGGGTGTGGAATGGGATGAGCTTTAAGGTCCCTCCCAGCCCAAACCATTCTGGGATTCTGTGACAGGTTTAAAGGTGGCAGTGTGGTTGGCATGTTAGATTCCCTGTTTCTTTTTGCCAAAAAGAACTAAAACTTCATTATTCTGCAACAAACTGGATCCTTGGATAAAGCAGGAGGATTCAGCTCACACAGGGGGGGTGTGTGGGCTCCTGCTGTGACCAGCTGAGAGGATTTCATGGCACAGACACCTCACTGCAGGTGGGGAGCACCTGAAGGTTAAAGCTTGGGAAGCTGGTGTGTAGCTGCTGGGATAGACTTCCCTGAAAGACTTAATTGTGTCCCTGAATGAACACTCATGTTGGCAGGATGTGCAGTACTGGCCAGTAGCAATGTTTTTCTGAGCAGTTGTCTTTTTTCAGCCTGAAACACTTATTATAAAACATGTTTCTTGGGGAGTGTCAGAGCTCTACAGGTGTTATGCATGTAGGTGAAGTATTAAAGATTTTTTAAAAAATCCTTTTCTCTGGATTATATTTGCTTTAGGCTTTTATATTAAAAAAAAAAGAACCCCAACCAAACCCTTCAACAAAGCTGTAAAAATGCAAGCAACGGCCTCTTTAAAGCCTTTGTATATACACACATCCACACACGCTCTCTGTTGTTTTTCCTTGGCAGAGGGGCTGTGTCAGAACACACACAGTGGGCTGTGAGACATCCATGAGCTGGGTTGGTGTGCCTTTGAAAGTGTGAGAGGCATTGGAGCCACATGAAAGGGCTGCAGCTCGGGGGCAGAGCCATCCCTGGGCTCCCTGCCAGCTTTTTTTTTTTGCCTTTCTGGAGTGATACCATGGATGGAAGGTGGTGTTCTGCACTGGGGTGGATGCAGCCAGGGGAGCTCTGTGCCTTGGTGTCTTCCTGAAGTTGTGACTTGGTGAGGATGCTCCGTGTGTTTTACCCCTGTGAGAATGGAAAGGAGAAGCAGCAGAGATCTGCAATGTCCTTTCCCAGTGCCAGGCATGCTGCTGATGCTGGGATTGTCTGGGATGTGGGATTGCAGCAGCCTCCCCTGTCCCTGTCCCTGTCCCAGGGGCACGACTGAGGCTGGGCATGGGACATCCTCACAGTGCCCTGGCAAGACTCAGCACAGGTCACACATCCCATGTGTCTTCCTTTTCAAATTTCCCTGACTCAGAGGAAGAAGAAAATCTCAGTATTTCAAGAAGCTCAAAGGCTGGAGGAGTGTGAGGGGAGGGATGCTGGGGGTCCTGCTGCCAGCTGGAGGTAGAGTTGGGGGTAGCACAGCAAGGGGAAGGTGCAGGAATGTGGAGAATTCCTCCAGCATCTGAGGGCCTGAGCTGCCAGCCCCAGCAAGGGCTCCTGATGTCCCCTCTCCTGCTGCCGGGTGCCACCTGATGTCTTGGGCACCAAAAGTGCTGTGCCAGGCTCCCTGGTGCTGCAGGGGCGAAACCCATCCCTAAGGAGGGAATTGTTCAAGCCATTTTAACATCTGGTGATCCTGCTTGGTGCTCTCATGGCCCCACAGGAGTGTGGGATGGCTGGGAGATCTGACTCCAGCCCTGGTGATCTTCCTGCCCATCCCAGCCTGCCCCCATGGGTCTTCTCCCAGGACAGGGGGTGTAAGAGCCCCAGGAGAAGCAGCCAGGTGGCTTTTGAAGGTGGCTCACACCCCCTGAGATGGGACTGGGCAGGTAAGATGATGGGCTGTGTTAATGGATAATTAATGGCAGTGACAGGGCCCGTGGGTTATTACAGGGGAGCTGTTGGTGTGAGCAGTGTGAGTGAGTGAGCTCTCAGGAGGGATTTGGGAGTGGGTCTGTCTGGTCTTGTCCCTGAAGGGCATGGGGGGAGATGAGCCAAGTCCTGGCTGAATCCCCTTCCTCAGTGGGTGGGGCATCCTGAGTGGAGGTGAGGCAGTGCTCTGTCACAGCTGTGACCCAAGCTGGGTGTCCCTGGCCAGGGGGACTGCAGGGGGTGGCCAGGAAGGGCTGAGGGGCAAAGGCAAACACCCTCAGTGCAGCCAGGGCTGCAGGGTGACACGGGAGGTGGGTTCAAAGCAGCAGAAATGCAGGATGCAACACGCAGGGAGTGGGGGGCACCCACACGCTCGGGTGCAGGGCCCAGCATGGGGAGGCTCTCCACCCACAGCTGGGGTGGAGGTTTGGGCCCAAAACAGTTTTCCCCATGCCAGAATAATTTGGCAGATTGAACCCAGTTGGGGTGGCATGGGGATGTTGAATGAAGTGGGGTTTCTTTGCTAAGTCTGCCTGGGATGGGCTCACAGACTCCTCTCCTGGTGTGGTGCTTCACCAGGATCCCTGTCTTCTGCCAGTCAGAGGAAAAGCCCTCAGAGATCTGATCAGATCCAATCCCAGTCAGATCCCTCCGAGCTTGGTCAGCAGGTCAGGTGCTGGGGGATCTCCCTTTGTGAGACAGATGTGTTAGAGCCATGCCCACATCTCCAATCTGAAATTGAACAGCAGAACCCTTCCCCAGGGATGCCTTGCTTCCTTCCCCCTGCCATTCATCCTTCTGGGAGGTAGGAAATGGTGAAATATGGAGTGGATCAGATCAGGTGAACTTGTTGTGAAGCAAAAACCTCTGGGTTTGGAGATCCTTCCTTGATATCTATAGGCTTGCTGTGAGGGTGGCTCCAGAGGGGCCTCGCTCAGCCAGAGCTCAGCTTTTCTCACAAGTTCTTGCAATGGAGGAGGATGCCAGACAGGCAGGCTGGAGTCCAGGTGTTTTCAAACCCCCTTTGTCTGGAAAGGCAGTTAGAAGTTGAGCTTTGTCCTTGGCCAGATCCTGCCTTGGTATGGGATCTTCTCCTTGGAGCCTAGGCATGGTCTTGGTGGGAGGGCTGGGGTTTGTGAGCTGTAGGAAGCTCCTAAGGCTCTGTATGAAGTGTGGCTTTACAAAAATACCAGTATTGCTGGAGAAGCCACTTGTCCCAAGTGTCCCCGTCCAGCCTCACTTAGCATTTGATACTTTCAGCATCTGTCCCTGGAACACCCAGTCAGTGACCAAGGGGCATTTTATGGGATTTATTTTATCCATTCATCCCTATCCAACAAGACTTGTAGGTTGGATTGTCTCTCACATGGTAGCTGCTTGCTTTGCTCAGAGAAGCAGCTGTGGCTGTCCCATCCCTCATCCCTGGAAGTGTACAAGGCCAGGCTGGATGTGGCTTGGAGCAACCTGGGACAGTGGAAGGTGTCCCTGCCGTGGCAGGGGGTGGAATGAGATGGGCTTTAAGGTCTCTTCCAACCCAACCCATTCAACAATTCTTCTGTAGATGCTTCTGTTCCTCCTTGGAGACCCACAGAAGTGCTCAGGGTGATCTCCTTCACTTTGAGCCCCTGCTGAGCTCGTCCTTTCCCCACCACAGGCATTGTGCCTTGGCTGCTTACAGGAATCTGGGTGTCATCACAGAACCGTTTAGTGGGAAAAGACCTCTAAAATCATGGAGTCAAACCATTAACCCAGCACTGCCATATTCCCGTGGCTGAACATCTCAGGATGTCCCGGTGGTGCTGTGGAGTAGGACAGGAGCTGTGGTGAGTGGGATAACCCTGCCGAGAGCGCAGTCTGTGCTAGTGGAGGGCTCCGAGGGTTGGTATCAGACCCCTCGGCACGGGACCCGCGTCCGCAGCGGCGTCTGCCCAGTTCCGAGCGCCGGGAGCTGCAGCCGGAGTGACTGGGCAGCAGCACCGCGCTGGATGGAAGAGCTGCCCTGAAGAAAGTCACGGAAAACAATAGGAATTGTTCTCTGCCTTTGTTCCCTTTCCTTGCCGGATGTCGGAGGAGATGGAGCCGCGCTCGGCTGCCGGCGGGTGGGCAGAGCAGAGCCGGCGCTCCCGCCTGGGCAGCCCGCCCAGCCCACCGCCTGCCCCGCCGCCCGCCGCCTCCTCCACAGCCGGAACCGCCGCGCGTAGAATAATTAAAGTTTGACATTGTCATAAGAGTGAGTGATAAACTTGGCCAGTGATTCTCTGTGTCTGGGGGCAGGAGGTTTCTTTAGCAAAACGATGCTAAAGCTGATGTTTGCTGCAGGGACCTCAGCCCAGATTTGCTGCCGGCACTGGGGAGGAGCTTTTGGGGCCCACACCTTCCTGGGGCAGGTCTGAGGTGGACTTGTGGCAGAGAAGTTGCTGACTGGTCCCTAACCTGGGAGCCATGGGATCATTTTGGTCCAAGCAGCACTGTGCTTCCCATTTTCTACCCCTGCCAGTCCTCAATGGGCCTGAGCACGTGGGGGCAAATCCTTGGGTTTCCCTGCTGGGGCTCTTTGTGCCACTTACCAGCATCTGCCTGTTGAGAGTTGGTGCATGTGGTCACTGTCTGGATCAAAGGACTACAAGCAAAGGTGGAGGAGGGTTTCCCCCTGCATTGCCAAGGGAGATTCCTCTCCCCACGCCAGAGCCAGCCCTGGGGCCCAGGTGTTACTCTAAGGCAGCCTACAGAGAGAGATCATAGAATCAAAATCCACAAATGGTTTGTGTTGGAAGTGATATTAAAGTTCATCCTCACTCCAATCCCCTGCCAGGGGCAAGGACATCTTCCACTAGCCCAGGTTGCTGCAAGCCCCATCCAACCTGATCTTGGACATTTGCAGGGATAGAGAGTCCACAACATCTCTGGGCAGCACTCAGCACAGAACACATGTCATGAGGTTTGTTTGGCCAAGCTGACAGTTCCCCACACAGAGCCCCTGGGTGTGCACGTTCAGCCTGATGAGCTGCTGATCCTGACACAGGAAATCTTGGGTGTTTCCAAAACCCCAGCTGCTCTGCACAACCCCGGGGTGTTGGGACAAGAGTCGTGGCTGAAGGAGATTAAAGCACAGGCAGTAAGCATGGAACATGAATGTTGCCTCCTTCCCCTTGGCCTCTGGAACGCTGTTAATTCCCTTTGCAGGGAGACATCTCAGCTGAGCTCCAAGCCACACAGAATTTTCCAATTGCCGGTGGGAATCCAGGAGCTCCTGGATCTCCTGCACCACCACCAAGTGCCCTGTAAGCCCCCTCCTGCTCTTCCCTGAGATCTACAGAAAATACCCAGAGCACTGTTCCCATAGTTGGCATGCTGACAGTTGCCTGGGTTGGATGTTGTCCATCCATACAGAGCTGCCTTACTGGAAAGTGGTGAGTCTGGGGCTGTGGGGAGGTGGCTCAGCCTCTTCAGCAGGTTTGGGCACACTTGGGGGAAGGTGACAAAAATTAAAACAACTATATCGACAAGGGACAAGCAATAGTGAAGGGCTATTGGTCACATGCAGGGTGAAATGAGGGGATATGCAGCTGTGGGTGCTGCACAGCCCCATCCAAAACAGCTCCAGTGTGGAAGCACGGTCCCAAAGCCTGTCTTCCCTTGTGCTGGGGAAAGTTGTGTGTCTGCTTTCTGGAGCTCTTTCAGAGCCTGCCAGCTCAGCTGCCATGTGTCCTCCAAATGCAGGGCAGGATGCTCAGCTTGCTCCTGGCTGCCTGGACAGGGACATGGGCTGTCACTGCCTGCTGCCATGGCCAAAGCAGGCTGGGAGCTCCCAGCTCCTTCGTTCCCAGTGGGTGTGGGGACACAGAGGGCTCTGCAACACGAGCAATGCTGGTGGCTCTCCACTGCCTGGCAGGGACTGCTCCTGAAGGCAGCTCCATGCTGGGAAGCTGGCAGCAGGACTTGCTGTGTTGGGATGGCTTTGTGCTTTTTTTTTTTTTTTTTTTTTTTTTTTTTTTTTTGGTGATTTTCCTAAAAACGGTGCCTTTTGCAATCCTCCTGGTCTTTCACAAAACTTTTCCTGGCAGAACCTCTCCAAAACTTCTGGGAATCCAGCTTTTGAAAGGCGTTGGGGTTAAAGACATTTGCACTTCTGTACGATGCTGATAGGTTTCCTGGTGTGGAAATCTCCTGCCAGAACTCTGCTTTATGATGGTGGGTTGGACTCAGGGAGCTGAAGGTGCTCCAGGAAACGCAGGGAAGGTTTTCAGCCTGGGAGAAAGGGCAGAGGTGACAAAGGAGGAGCCTTGGAAATGGCTGAGGATGGAGACCTCATCCCACCATCCTGGGGAAGGTGTTCCAGTTGTTGAACCCAAACTGTGGTTTGGGGAACTGAGATCTGGGATGTTACTCTGAGAACAATTCCCCCCATCCCCTTCATAACTGATCCCAAAGGGCTGATGTCCACCCAGTCGCCCTGATTTTCAGCCTTCTGATTTTGTTTACATATTTCTACTGGAGTTTCTCAAGCATTTAACATAAACAAAGTATATTATTTTTGCATTCCTCTCTGTGATGGACTGCTGGTTTGACCACTGGGCTCAGAGGGGTGTTCCTGTCATCCCCTAATCCTTGACCAAATCCCAAAAACTATATAAGTTGAAATTCCCAAAATAAACTTCCTTCTTTTCTCACTTCTCAACCTGATGGTGAGTGTCATTCTTTTGTGTTGTGCTTGTGACACCACTCTGCTGCTCACACAGGTGAGACCAACTCCACGTGCTCATCACTGACCTCCAGATCTATCCCCATGGATGTGAGTGTGGCAGGCTCTGCTGGCCCTGCTGGTGCAGGCAGGAGAGTAGACAAAAGCTGGAGACACCACAGGATGGGCAGTTGTCCATCAGTTACTTATGGGGTCCCCCAAAGCTTTTCCCTTGCTGATGCCTGCGCTGCGTTTCAGGGGAACATACTTGACGGACTTAGAGGTCTTTTCCAACCTATAAAGGATTCTCTGATTATATACAGATGTCAGGAATAAAGACTGAAATGAATAAGGCATGAAGCCCTGAAACACGGCTTTGTGTCTGCAAATAATAAGGAATGAGTTACAGCCTTGGAAGAGCAGGAACGTTCCCCCGTGTGCAGGGCCCAGCCGGCCCCTGGCGTCGATGAGGTGCCCTCCCTGCACTGTCCCCTGCATGAAAGCTCTGCTTGCAATGGATTGCCTACAGATGGGTTTCTCAACCTTTCCTAACCCAGGGATGGCCAAACCTTTCTGGTGAACATCCAAGGATCATTTTGTTCGGAGCCACCACATGGTTTTGTTTACGCCCCATGCGAATTAGGCAAACGTCTCACTGTTTGTCTCTTTTATTTCATCCCCTCGTGCTTGCTTCTGCACACAGGAATGTGTGCCTGTGTGCTTAGGAACTATTTTGCAGACCACTTCCTACTGTCCTGGGGACACGGAGCAGGTTCTGGACCCAATGTGACAGCGGGGAGCAATGTGTCCCTGTCCTTACTTCACATCACAGCTCGGGTCCCCAAGCAGGGAGAAAAGCACAAAGCACTGGCCAAGCCACTCCACCATCTTCCCCAGCACAGTGAAGGGAAAAACCCTTGAGGACCTTTAACCTCCCTGCCCTCACCTGAAGACTGTTCATTAACATGGCTGAACAGCAGGCTGAGCCCACCGTATTGTCCTCTGTACTCATCAGTGGGGGGCTTCAGTCCCTCCACCTCTTCCTGGAAGTCCACAGACCTCCCTGTGTCTTGAGGGGACACCCACAGCTGTGTCCTTAGCTCTGAAGATATCTCCACTGACTATATTTTTTGGCCAAGAAAGCACTGAAAGGTAGCTGCATCCCCTTTGGAAAACCAATGGCCTCAAAATCTCTGCCAGGACTTTCCCTCCCTCCCTGGACCCTTGCAGAGCCTCAGCAGGAGCCTTCCCCAACTCCATCCCCTGCTCAGGGCAGTGCTGCCAGCTCCCAAAGCCACGCTTAACTTGACCCATGTGTGCAGCCCTGGGAAACATGGTGGCTCTGATTCTTGTTTGTGATGCCTTCCCCAGCTCCAACCTGACAGGAGCCTCCCCTCCAATGCACCACCTCTCTTCCAGACATGCTTGGAACACCAGCCTCCATCTCCCCATGGCTTGGGCTTCCAGTGAGGTGACTGCTCCTAGTCCCAGCCCTGGTGGGTGTCCTCAAGGCTGCGAGGAGTATCAGGAGGGGCTGTGCCTGTCAGGGGAGATGGGATGGTTTGTCCTCCTGCATCCCTTGTGTTCAGCTCCAGCAGCTGCCACTTGGGACTCCCAGGTGCCATTTGGGACCCCCAGGTCTGGTTATGGCTGTGCCACTGGCCACCATCCCAAGGATGAGGATGAGGATGGAGGATGAGGATGAGGATGAGGATGAGGATGAGGATGAGGATGAGGATGAGGAGACAGCAGTCCCTCAACTCTGCAGCTCTCTCCTGCAGAGAGGTTAAGCTCTGTTTAAGCACGATCCTGGCAGAACCCTAATTTGGGGGAGGCCCAAAGGGAGGCTGTTTGGAGAGGGGGAGCTCTGTGCAGCCCTGCTAGGGCTCTTGGAGAGGCACACAGCCACTCTGCAGGCTCTGAGACTGAGGCACCAACGTTCTGGTGTCTTGGGGTTCGTGGGGTTCAGGACAGCTCCTCTTGTGATTTGGGACCAAGGTGTGTGCCTGGTGCTGCACTCCACCAAGGGTAGCACTCCTTGGGCTGCACTCTCAGTGCCAGCAGGGCTGATTTCAGGGTGAGGACAGAATGACAGCACACACAACCCTGGGTCTGGCTCTGGCTGTTCCTTGCTGACAAAACCCCCAGTTTGCGACACAGTTTTTGGCATTTGGTCCTCGCCATCCGCTTCCTATTCCAGCGCTCGCCCTGCGGGAAGGCTGTGGGGACGCGGGGGGTGGGAGACTCTTTCAATTGTTTGGGGAATGGAAGAGGCTCGTTCTGTGGCTGGAGGAGCTCAGCAGAGCTCACTGCGTGCAGGGAGCTTTCCCACTGCTGATGCTTCCCTTGGAACGGCAGAACCTGGAGGGTTTCTGAATCTGTGGCACTTTTGTGGCAGGGTTGGGTGTGGTGGCTGGCCCTTGGGATGGGGCCTTGCCTGGGGCATGGGATGTGCATCACCTGACAATACTGGGGCAGAAATATGCAGGTTTTGGGATCTGGACACGGTGGAGTGGTCCAGAGGGTCTCTCATCCAGTACAAGCTGAAAGCCAATGCATTTAGGGGCAAGAAGGTTCCCACCCAGGTCTCTCCAGGCAGGGGTGAATCTCCCACCTACTCCCATGTGAGCTCAGAAAAACGAATCACCAAAAATGAAAGGAAGCAAAGAAAGCGAGAAAAAAGAGAAAAAAAAAAAAAAAAGAAAAAGAAAAAAAAAGAAAAAAAAAAAAAAGAGAAACTAAAAAATCCCTCCCCAAAGACGCCTTCCAGAGGGTTGGGCAAAAGATAAAAGCTCTCGGAGGAGCCGGGACTCCTCCTCTCCCACCACCGACCTCTCATTTAAATGTCTGTGTGCAGGCTGCAGCCGGCACTGCCTCGGCCGCCGCGCCAGAAGACCCCCGGCAGCCCCCCGGCCGTGCCCCCGGGGGCGGCGGGGAGGGACCGCGGGCGTTACCTTCGCTCACCAGGCTGGAGTCGCTGGCCTGTTTGCAGGTGATGATCTTCTCCACCAGTTGGTTGTAGCTGAGCTTGCCCACGGCCTGGACCTGCTCCGGGCTCTGCGGGACGGCAGGGAAAGGGGGTGAGCTCCTGGGGGGACAGACCCAGAGGGGCCTGGGAGGGAAGGGACGCTCAAAGACCACCCAGTGCAACCTCCTGCCGTGGCCAGAGGAGACATGCACTAGCTCAGGTTCAAAGCCTCGTCCCAAACACCACAGAGGGGTTTGGGTTGGGATGTTCTGGGATCATCTGGACTCCCCCAAACCACAGGCAGGGACACCTCCCACTAGAACAGGTTGCTCCAAGCCCTCAAGCACTCCCAGGGATGGGACATGGGATGGGACATTGGCCAGGATGAGCCCCAGCTCCTCACAGCAGAGTTCTCCAGCCCCACGATCACTTCTGTGGCCCCAGGGAAGCCACCAGTCAGATTGGGAGGGCTCACCTGGGGGTCCACCAGCCAGCCGTGGTAGAGAGGGATGTTGAGGAGGTCGAAGACGATGCACTCGGGGGTGTACTCGAAATCTGAGACCCCCGTGAACCTCACGTTGACGTCCAGCCCCGTGGAGAGCTTTGGCAGGACTGTCATGCTGTCACTGATGTTCTGGGGGGCAGAAAGAACATGGGGGGTCACTCCTGAAGGTGCCACCCCAAATCCTGCAGCCAGCCGAGCTCCCCGGGGTTGGATGTCCTGGGGTTGCTCCTCACCTGCTGGAAATTCAGCTGCAGCCCCTCGGAGGTGTCCCGGGGTTGGGTGGCCAGGATGCAATTCCCTGTGAGGCAGAGGGGTCA
This sequence comes from Argya squamiceps, assembly GCA_037834095.1. NCBI lineage: Eukaryota > Metazoa > Chordata > Aves > Passeriformes > Leiothrichidae > Argya > Argya squamiceps. The sequence continues at coordinate 21,528,676 of JBBMKD010000013.1, read as the reverse complement.
CCCCAATTCCCCAGCACTGGGGAGGGAATGTGGGGGTCCCAGTGGAGCCCCCACCCCATTCCTGGTGCCAGGGCAGGGATGTGGGGTCCCCACTCACCCAAATGTGCCATCAGCTCCTCAGACGTGATCACCTCCTTCTGCGGGGGCAGCTTCACCTGGGAGCAGCCAGAGGAGGCTGGGGACCATCCCCGGGATCCTTCCCCTCGGGATTTGGGGAGAAGCCCCCAGAACCCCCCCGAAGCCCCCCCCAGACCCCGTTTACCTTCCACTGCAGGAGGAGGATGTTGATGATGGCCAGGAGAGGGCAGGGCCCGTTCTCGCTCTGGGTGACCACCGGCGTCCGCTCCCCTTTCCAGCTGATCCACTTGACGCAGTAAAAATCCTCCTCCCGGGAGGGGGGCTGGGCCCGGGGGGGCTCGGCCGCGCCTCCCGGGACGGGCGGGGGGGCACCCAGCGAGGACCCCCCCTCCTGCAGGGGCTGCTTCTCCCGCGGCTTCTCGGGGGAGCCTCCCGGGGGTCTCTCGGGGCCGGACATCCCCCCCGGCTGCCCGGATCCCCCCTCGGCACCTTCTCCGGCCGGGGCGGGGCTGTCCTGGCCGGCACCGGGAATTCCATCCCCAACATCGGGGATTATGTCCCTAACACTGGAGATTTCCTCCCCAACACCGGGGATTATGTCCCCAACACCAGGGATTATGTCCCCAGCATTGGGAACTCTATCCCCAACACCGGGAATTCTGTCCCCAACACTGGGGATTTCCTCCCCGACACTGGAGATTTCCTCCCCGACACCGGGAATTCCAACCCCAGCATTGGGAATTCCGTCCCCAACACCGGGAATTCCATCCCCAACACTAAGGATTTCCTCCCCAACACCGGGAATTCCGTCCCCAACACCAGGAACTCTGTCCCCAACATTGGGAATTCCATCCCCAACACTAAGGATTTCCTCCTCAACACTGGGAATTCCGTCCTCAACACTGGAGATTTCCTCCCCAACACCGGGAATTCCATCCCCAACACCAGGGATTCCGTCCCCAACACCGGGGGTTCCGTCCCCACCAACTCCCTCCTCCGGGGGCTGGGGGGTCCCGTCGCCGCCGGGGGTGGCCGTCAGTGTCCCCTCCTGCTCCATGGGACCCTCCTGCGGGGCCGGGGCCGCGCTGCTCTGGCTCTGATCAGGCTCCTGGGAACGCTCCGGGGCTGTCCAGGAGCAGCCGCATCCCAAATCAGCCTTAGGAGGGAAAATTGGGCTATTGGAGGGAAAAAAAATTAATTATATTCATATTTTTGTATATAATGTATATTTATATTATATACAAATGTAATATATAATATATAATATATAATATATAATATATAATATAATAAAATATAATATATAATTATATTTATATTTTGTATATACTATATAT
>JBBMKD010000013.1:21505533-21523106 GCA_037834095.1 Argya squamiceps | reverse complement strand
GCCCGTGCCCTCCCCGCAGAGGAACGAGTACATCTTCACGCTGATGGTGGAGGAGAGCCCCGGCGTGCTGGTGGGGCTGCGCTACGCCCCCGACAAGCTGCACTTCCTCTTCTGGAGCCAGGAGCGAGCCGGCGGCTGCCAGACCCGCGTCACCTTCCCCAACGTGTCCCTCTCCGACAACCAGTGGCACACGCTCATCCTGGCTGTCTCCGGCCAGTCCTTCTCCTTGACGGTGGACTGCAACGTCCCCAAGGATGTGTAGGTTGGGGGCTCAGCAGGGTGGGCAGGGTGATGTTCTTCCACCAGCATCTCCTCCGGCCACCGGGAGATTGGAACACAGACCCTGTGAGGAACGGCTGAGGGAGCTGGGGTTGTTTAGCCTGGAGAAAAGGACACTCAGGGGTGGCCTTGTCACACTCTACAACCTCCTGAAAGGTGATTGTAGCCAGGTGGGGTTGGTCTCTTTCTCCAGGCAGCAACTGACAGAAGGAGAGGACACAGTCTCAAGCTGCGCCAAGGAAAATATAGGTTGGATATTAGGAAAAAGTTTTTTACAGAAAGAGTGATAAAATACCGGAATGATCTGCCTGGGGAGGTGGTGGAGTCGCCATCCCTGGATGTGTTTAAAAAAATACTGGATGTGGCACTTGGTGCCATGGTTTAGTTGAGGTGTTAGGGCATCGGTTGGACTCAATGATCTTGAAGGTCTCTTCCAACCTAATCATTCTGTGTGAGATGCTGTGAAATTGTCCCCTGCCTGTTCTCTGCCCATCCCCAGGGTGGTGGAGACACCATTCCCAGCCTCTCTGTCGGTGAGGAGAGCCAACTTCTACCTGGGCAACAGGCGGAGGAGGAAAGGCGTGTTCACGGTAGGTGTCCCACGGTGTGGCTGCCCAGGGGTACCCAGGTGTGCTCAGGGGAGCTCGTGGCTGCTTGTGGGATCATCCACAGCCCTCCCGCAGTCCCCTACCCTGGCAGGGTCTTGGGCCATGGTGCAGGAAGCAGAGGTGGCTGTGGGTTCTTTCCCATGTGGAGGCACTGACAGGCAGCTGCTCCAAGCCCTGTGCCAGTGCTCCCCTTCCTCAGCTGTTAGATTGCCCCAGCTGGGCATCTGGGATCTGATAAATGTGCATGAACCCCATAGACATTTCTGCATCCCAGGAGGGAGGGCAACAAGCAGAAGCCAGGCAGGAAATCCAAGGCACAGGTTACCTGCAGTTCCCATTCTGTGATCTTGTGGGACTTGCTCTCCATCCCTCTGCTCCCACTTTCCCAGGGCTTGCTGAGACAGCTTGTCCTGCTGCCAGGAGCTGATGCCACCCCCCGGATATGCCACGCCGTCAACTTCAAAGTAGCAACGCTCTCTGTCCCCAGTGTCCTCCAGGATGTCCCTGCCAAGCCAGTGAGCAACGAGGTGCTCAAATACCCCTACGGTCAGTGCCCCCACAGAGGCACAGGCTCTGTTGGCCTCCTCCACCTTTGTGGGGAAGGGTCTTTGCATGGGGCTGGGAATGAAGCAGGAGCAGAGGGGAAAAGGGTGTTCCCAGCACCCTGTTTCTCAATGTGTATGTTGGGATCCTTGTCCAAAATCTCCCTGAGAAGATGGGGTGGCCCTGCCTGGGTCCCTTGGGTAGAGCTGGGCTCGTGTCAGTGGCCCCACGCAGGGTTGCCCAGTCTGTGGCTTCCCATATTTGTCCTGGGATTCCATTTTCCCCACTGCCTGATGCCCACCATCAGGATGAGACCAGGACATTTGCCCCTCCTGCCTCTCTGCTCCTCCACTTGGTGTGCACTAAGAGGCTCCTGCCTCACTCCTCTCCATGCCCAGACACTGACATGAAGGTGACCCTGGGGGCCCGGCCACGCTGCTCCAAGCAGGAGAAGACACAGTTCTGGTTCAACGCCTCCCGGCGAGGACTGTACCTCTGCAATGGCAGCACCTGGCTCTCCATGCTGGAAGGTACTGCTGGGGGGTCCTGGCTCTCTCAGGGAGGGAAGGAAACCCTTGCAGCAGAGCAGGAGCTGAGATTTGCCCTTGAGACCTCTTTGGGATGGGAATCAGCAGCAGCAGAGGGGCTGGGGTGGGCCCCTGTCTCTCCTCTGCTTGGCCAGGCTTTGCTTTGCTCTCAGTGCTCATAACTCCCAGAACACCTCTGGATTCAAGTGCTCTGTGATCCCTCCACCTTCTCCACCTTCTCCACCTTCTCCACCTTCCCCACCTTCTCCACATTATCTGTCCCCCCTGGGAATTTTCTGGGCAGGATGAGCTCCTGACCTGTCTGAGCAGGACAGTTCACCCAACAGAGAGCCATGCTCAGGGTGTTGAGGTGTTCCCCCAGTGCTGAAGCATTTGTGGGATGGATAATGGAAACAGAGACCCATCAGCTGCTAGAAGTACTGGGGGCCATTGGGAGGGTGGCAGACACAGGTCTCAGTGTCATCCAGGCTCTGGTGGGACACTTTTAAGGAAAACAGTGGGAGTACCAAAGTGGAAAAGACAACCAGAGCCTGGATTTGGATTTCTTCAATAATGACATGGATTTCATCCACTGGCCCTCTCTCACTCACTCCAGGTGTCTTCCCAGGATCCCTGGAGAGGACATGGAGGATGGGATATGCCCCTAACTGAACTGTCCTTCCCTTCCCTCCTCTCCCAGCATTTTTCTTCTGCTGATACCCACAGGGTGGGTTTGGATGAGCCATTTGTTCCCCACAGGAGCTAGCAGTGACTGGACCCCCTATCCTTCCCTACCTCTGGAAGTCATCAGGATTGGCACAGTGTCCTCGTTTCCCCAAGGAGAACTCATGCTGGGGTCTTACTGACCTGTGCCCCCTTGGTGCCACCAACTCTGCCCCTTTTCTGCCATTTGTCCCTTCCAGTGCCCATCCATCTGCCACTTTGGAGGTTTCTGCTCCAATTTCTGGCGTTAATTCTGTCTTAGTCTTCCCTAACCTCTCCTCCTGTCATCTCCTCCTTGTTCTCTTCAGGATAAATAGATCAAGGCAACCAAAATCCATGGGGTGGCCCATGGAACCCCATGGCATGGGGTTCTTTCCTGCTCCCAAAGGACACAGCTCTGCTCTCTGCTAGAGAGCAGGCAGGGCTGGATGGGACTGGATGTGCTGCCCATCGAGGTGCAGTCAGCCTCTTACCACCCCTTGGTTTGGCCCTTCAGCCCCAGGGACACCAGGACCTTCATCTTCCCCACAAATCTCTGCACAGCAGCACGTGCCACTAAGCCAACCCTCACGGGGCCCTTCTCCAGCTAAAATCACCTGGTTTTAACCTCATCCCTCTTTTCTTGTGGGCTCCCAGTCCAACACAGGCTGGACTACGTGGAGGAATACCAGAACCTGGTGACCAACTCGGAGACAATGGGCATTGAGGTGTTCACCATCCCAAAGGTGGGGCTGTTTGCAGCCGTGGCCAACCGGGTCATGCCCCCCGGCTCGGCCATCTACAGGTGGACTGAGGGGAAGTTTGTGCACTATCAGAACATCCCCACCCACCAAGCTCAGTCCTGGAAGTATTTCACCATTGGGAAGAAGGTGAGTGTGCCAGGAAGGTGCCCCCATGTTTCAGTATATTAAATTGTAGTTGCCCAGCGTTGGTTTCTCTGAAGCCCGGAGTCTTAGGTGTGGTTTAGGTCACTGCATCTCAGAGATCTGCCTGTGGTCCTAAAGAGCCCTCAGAGCCTGCAGTTCCCTCTGGAGATCCACTGAGTCCAACATGCTGCATTTTTAAACTCTCTTGCTTTTAAATTATTCCAGGACTTTGGAGCCACCTCTCCTCCCCTGGGCAATCTGCCTTGGGGCTTAGGCAGAGGATTTGCCTGGTTCCTCTCCATGAGAAGCTACTTCCCACCTCCCTGGGAGGAACCCCAGGGAAGCCATCTGCTGAGAGCCAGCTCTGTGCAGGGCTCCCAGGGAAGCTGGGATTGTTCCCTCTCTGTCATGACCCATTCTGGTTTTGTCCCCAGGGTGCCTGCAGGGCTCCCCCATTGCCAGCCACGTGCACCAGGGTACAGAGGGATGGGCAGAATTCTTTCCTCCAGGCTTGGTGACACTGACATCCCTGCTGTTTGGATACAAACAAGCCATGTCCCCTGTTGGTGGCAGTGGGAACTGATGCTGGGCACCATCTCTGATGGGGGATTCACCTTGTGCAGGGTGACGGGGGGACCCAGCACAGCCCTGTCCTTGGGGGTGGTTACTCCTTGGCTGAACAAAGCCCCAGACTGGTGCTGGCAGGGTCCTGCACAGGCCAGGAGGCAGGAGACACCTTCACTGACTCTCTCCTCTTTGTGGCTGTGGCTCTGTGCCTCTTTGTGGCCCAAACCGGGCCATAATCTCTGCTGCTCCATCTGAAGGACACTGGAGTGGCACAGAGGCATCATGACAGAGCTTGGATGTGCTCCCTGCCTTGTACTTGGCCACCTCTGCTGCACCACTGTTGTCTCTTACACTTCCACAGGGGTTTCTTGGTCTGGAAAATGTTTTGTCTCAGGGGGTTGTTATCATTATTGCCATTGTTATCATTATCATACCTGCCTTTTTTTGTTCTGAACTACCTTTCCTTACAGGAGGGTTTGTCAGCTGAACCTCCCTCCTTCCCCAGTGCATTTCTCATCCATGCTCCCCATTTTTTGGGCTGGAGGGTGTGAGTAGAGACAGCTCAGCTCTCCCTCCCCTTTTCTAAAAGGCTGCTGGCTGCAAGTTGAGCCCCTGCCATGCACAAAGACCCCCACAGGGTCCCTGTCCCCACTTTGTGTTGCTTGGGGACTGCTCAGGGACCCCAGCCAGGGCCATCATGTCCCACACCAGCCACCTCCATCCCACCTCCCCCTCAATTTTCTTGTCCATGCTCCTTTGAGAGGAGAAAACCAAGCTGTGCTGGCTTTCCCTTTTCCAGATCTTCCTGGCAGTGGCGAATTTTGAGCAGAATGAGAGGGGCCAGGAGTTCTCAGTGATCTACAAGTGGAGCAGAAGGAAAGCCAAGTTCATCCCGTACCAGCGGATCTCCACGCACAGCGCCAGGGACTGGGAGGCCTTTGTCATTGAGGGAGAGGCTTTCCTGGCTGTGGTCAACCACAGAGAAGGTAGCCAGGGTTCTCTGCAGGCCCTGGGGTGGGGTCTGGGACCCTGGCAGGTGCCCTGCTCAGAGCAGGCTCCCCGTGCATCCTCAGGTGGAGTGGAGTGCAGGGCAAAGCCAGGAGGGTGTGCACACAGCTGTGAGCCTGGGGAACCTCAGGGCACCCAAAGCCTTGCAGAGGAAAAAGAGAGAAAAGCATTTGGGGAAGTGGCTGACACAGTCACCCGTCATTAGAGGACACAAAAGAACCACACTCACACTGTCCAGTTGTGTGAGCAGAAAGAAGGAAGTTTATTTTTGGGATCTCGACTTATATAGTCTTTGGAATTTGATCAGGGATTGGGGGACGAGGTTAACACCTCTCTGACCCCACTGGTCAACTTAGAAGTCCATCAATTGGTCTTTCCCCCTGGAAAGGAATGTATTATTTATAAAACATCACTCTTTGTTTATATTACAATGCGTGAGAAAGCTCTAGTAGAAAATGAAAACTCAGAAGGCTGAAAAATCAGGGTGACAGTCACCCTCTGGGTTTCTGACTGCAGGGGACAGGACAGGAATGGGGATGGTGTCTGTGCTGAATCTCTCTGCTCCTTTTCATTTTTATCCCCAATATTACACAACCTGGTAATGCCACAGGTTGAGCCTTTTGTGAAGCCACATCCTTGGCCTTGTGGGCACACAGGAAACTGAGTGAGAGCCAGCTGACATCCCTCCCTGGATACCCTGCAGGCATGATCCAGCCTCATTCCCCTGCCCAGGCTGTGAATTGTTGTGGGTTGGGACATGCACCCCTGGGTGCAGAGGATGAATGAGTCCACAGCACAGCCCTGGCTCTCTGGGATGTTCCCCGCTGGGCTCAGATGCTGGGCCAGGGGGCTCCTTCCCTGCCATCAGCACCTGGCACCAGGCTCAGCTGGCAGCAGGTGGCTTGGGCACCTGTGAGCTGGGCTGGAAAGTCCCTGTGTCACCTGTTGGGCTCCATCAGGGCCAGTTTGGATGAGACCTACCCTTGTGGCAGTGTGGTCCCTTTGCCAGCCGTGCACATCACACATCACAAAGACCATCATGGCCAAGCCAAACTGGGGATGTTTCCCTTAGAGGGGGCTGGAGGGTCAGTCCCTGAGGAGCTGCCACTTACCCATGTGGCCATTCCCATTCTTCCTGCAGTCTTTCTTTGCCCAAGTCCCTGTTGCAATGAGGATTTAAAGCCCACTGGGTCCCACACAGGCACGAGGTCCATCCAGGAGCTGGAAGGAGCACGTGCTTTAGGGCAAGGGGAGGAAGCCCCTGATGTCAGGAGCTGAGGGACACAGCTGGGACTGGTCCCACTACACAGGGCCACTCTTGGGACAGCCAGCAGAGCTTGTTCACCCTGGGATGCTGGCATGGTGCCTCTGGAGTGCTGCTTGTGTGGGGACAAAGCACCTGCCTGTCCCTCCTCTGCCAGGGCTGCCACAAAGCTGCTGCTGCTCAGGATGAGCTGTTGGTGTGTTCCATGGGATGGAGTTCTAGGAATGGAGGCGGTAGGGATGGAAGCTGTAGGATCTCTGGCTACTTCTTGGGGAGCAACAGGTCACTTGCAAACAGCCTCGTGACCTGCTGGCAAATATTCATGTAGCTGAGCCTGTTTCTGGATGTTGTTTCCTTCACAAAGCAGGACTTGCTTTCCCTCATGGTGCACATGTCTCCCCCAGGGAACAACCACAATATAGACAGTGTGATATACAGGTGGAACCCCAGGACAGGGCTGTTTGAAACTAACCAGACCATTCCTACCTCTGGAGCATACGACTGGGAGTTTTTCACCATCGGACCATATTCCTTCCTGGCTGTAGCTAACACATTCAATGGCACATCCACTAAGATCTACTCACACATCTACATCTGGCTCAGGGGCTCTTTCCAGCTCTTCCAGTCTATCCTGGTAAGGCTTGGCCGCTTTTCCCTCAGTCCCAACTCTGTGTTTAGACAGGGCAGCCACATCCAGCTTCTCATGGCCTCCTTCCCCACAGACATTTGGTGCAGCTGACTGGGAGGTTTTCCATATTGGGGACAGAGTCTTTCTGGCTGTTGCCAACAGCCACAGCTATGACAGCGGGATGCCAGCACCCTCCAACTTCTATGCCATCAACTCCTCTATCTATGAGCTGAACATCACGGCCCAGATGTTTGTTAAATTCCAGGACCTTCTCACCTACAGGTACCTGTGCAAGGATTCAGGGTGCTCCTCGGTCCATGTCCTTCCCCTGAGCAATACAGAGGTCACACAGAGTCACAGAATGGTTTGGGTGGGAAGGGACCTTAAAGCCTGTTTCATTCCACCCCCTGCCGTGGGCAGGGACACCTTTCACTATCTCAGGTTGCTCCAAGCCCCATCCAGCCTGGCCTTGGACACTTCCTGGGATGGGACAGCCACAGCTGCTCTGGGCAACCTCTCCCAGGGCCACTTCTCTTTTAGTTTAAAACTATACTTGCTTGTCTCCTGGAGGCTTCTGGCAGGCTTCACACTCCAGGGCTGAGACTGGTGGGGAAGGTGATGGCTTCTTAGCACCAAATCCCACTGGGAGCTGGGAGAAGGCCCTAGATTTGGGAATGAGGGTGGACTTCTTTCACAAACAGCCTGGGAAGAGCAGGGTTTTCTGTGTGTCCTCAGGGTGTCAGAGATAGGGTGGGTTGGGCTCCATGGACACACAGCCCCTCCTTCAGCTGGCCACACAGGGCTCATCTCACCTGCCCCTCTGCTTGTTTCCTCCCCAGTGCCCTGGACTGGGAGTTCTTCTCAGTGGGAGACGACTCCTTCCTGGTGGTAGCAAACTCCTTTGATGGCTTCACCTTCTCTGTTAACAGCATCATCTACAGGTACTGCAGAGCCAGGCCTGGGGGGCTGGGGGGCTGCCCCTGCATGGGCACAGCCTGGTGCCTCTGCCAGGGAGGAGGGATAGGCCTGTTCCCTGTATTCAGGCAGGAGTGGGAAGCCCCAGTGAGGGACATCCCACCCTGAAGCCCAGCAGGGAGCTGGGATGTGGCAGCCCCATGGCTCAGCTTCCCTGCCCTCCCCAGGTGCCCAGGAGCTAACTGCCTTCCCTGTGCAGGTGGCAAGGCTACGAGGGCTTTGTGGCAGCCCACCACCTCCCCACTGTGGGCTGCAGAGACTGGGAGGCCTTCCACAGCCCTGAGGGCTCCTACCTGTTCTACTCCAGCGCCAAGGAGCCGCTTTCCAAGGTGCTCAAGCTGAAAACCACCTGAGGCTCTCAGACACCCTCAGCTCCTCGCCAGGACCGGGGCAAGGTGGGCATCCAGCTGAAGATGGAGCACAGAGCCCAGAAGTGGCTGCAGCATCAGCTGGGCATGGCTGGCTGCACGCTCTGCAGGAACGGAGGAGGAGGAGGAAGAAGAGAAGGATGAGGGCAGAGCTCCAGGGCTCACTGCAGCCTTGTCCAGAGGCTGTTTATCCTGGGAAAGCTCTGCCACGACACTCCAGAGCCATGTCCTGGAGCTCAGCTGCATCCCATGGCTTACCAGGGCCATGATGCTTGGCAATTTCCAGTCCCCAGGAGGGACCCAGAGCTGCCAGTAGCTGTGGCCAAAGCTTGCACCAAGCCAGGGAAGGAAGAGGCAGAGCACAGCATGAGCTGGTGGGGGGGGAGGGGTGCATGGCAGAGGGGAGTAAACATGTGAGAAATTGCAGGAAAAAAAAGCATGCCCAGGCTTGGCTCTGTCTGCCTGGGGCTGTGATGTTCCTGAGGACCGTCTGGTTTGACATTGCAGCCATTCTTCCTGTCACCTTCCTGCCACTGCCACAGGTGCCTGCCCACCCTCCCACTCTGCCATGGCTGGTTTGGGTGTCCCTCAACAAGTGTATGTTGTACAAACCTGTTGGTGTGTTCAAGGGCCAGTGCTGGGCATTGCTGGTCCATGCACCTTTGCATGGGGTTAGTGACTCCCAGGAAAACCTGCTTTGTTTTGGACCAATCCAGCTCCCATGGGCATGGAAAAAAACCCAAAACTGCTTCAGGTGAAGCTGTGGCCTCTTTTCTTTTCCTCACCTTTGCTGGGGGACTCTTTTGCTTAACCAGAGCTGTAATAAACCATGTGCACCCAGCCTTCCTCCCACATGGGTAACCCAGCTGCTCTGCCCATGACAGGGGCATCCCTTCACCCAACAAGTCACCCCTGAATGTCCTCAGCCATGGGTGGCCTGGTGAGGATGAGGTGGCCCTGAGCACAGGGGTGTGCTGGAGTGAGGGTGCCCCTCTGTTCCCCCCACCCAGCACCCACTGCCTCACCTGAGTGTCCCAGAGCACCTCTCCGCCTTCCCCAGAGCCAGGTTTCCTGCTGAGCTGGGCCACCCTCCCTGGCACTGGGGAGTACTCAGGAGGTGCCAGCCCCATCAGGAATGGCTGGGGGCGGTCTCATCCTGAGCCTTCCCAGGGTCCAGACGTGCAGGGTGAGCCTCTGCATCCCTCCCTCCTCTCCCTGTTCAGTGCAGCTGCAGCTGGCTCTGCCAGGAAGAACCATTTCTCCCTCGTGAGGAAAGGGAGAATTTGATTTGCTCCCATCACTGAGCTGTGAGCAGCAACACTAATTCAGCCCTGAGGAAGGGCAAGATAAGGCAAGACCAGATGTATTTGGACAGCTGGTCCCTGCTCGAGGCAGATTCAGCTGGGGGTGGGAGGGGGTGGCACCTAATGGGAGTCGTGCTGGTACATTGAATTTAGGCTGGTCTGCTTTGGGAGAGATTGAATTAGGATAAGCCCCCCCAAGCACCACGAGCACCACCACCCTCCCTGGACACTCAGCTCCCAGCACAGCACAAACCCGGAGGGCTTTTCCTAAGTGCAGGCCTTTATTGAGGACACAAATGTTTTGGAGTTCCCCCCGCATTGCTGGAGGCAGGCAGAGGCTGCCAAGGTGCTGGGGGCCTTGGGGAGGGTGTCCTGCCCTTGGCAAGGCTGATGCCTCACTGGAGCCAGGATGGGGTGACCTCTCTGCACCCCAGGCACCTCCTGGCCCCACAGCTCATCCCTCCCTGCCAGGGACTTGGTCTTTCCCAACCACAAGCCCGTGAGTGGGGCTGCGTTCCCTATGAGCCCAGCTCTGGTAGGGAAACAGAGTCTGGCTGGGGATGTTTGTCCCCAGGAACCTGTGAACCCACTCCATGGGTGTCCCTGGCATCCCTCCCCATGCCGTTTGCTCACGCTCAGTCCAGTGTCGCTGGGGAGGGGACATTGGTGGCACCAGTCTGAAGAAAGCCCTGGGGAGTCCCGCCAAGAAGCTTTGGTGGTCACCGGCTGCCTGTGGAGAATCTGGAAGCTGGCAGTCCATCCCTGCACTACAGAGCAGTGCTGGTGGTCTCTGCGTGGGCCGGGGCGCTGGGCAGTGCCCTCAGGTAGTGCCCGTGCCTGCAGGAATCCTCCCGGTTGTGCCGGACGTAGCAGACGACATAGACCACGACCATGGCGAACCAGGCGAACATGGTGACCAGCATGGCCACGTCCGTGGTCCTCTGCCTCACACCGCACAGGTTGACACCGGCATCCAGCACCTGGAGCAGCGGCTTGCCCACGTACTCCTCCCGCGGCGCCGTGTGGCAGGTGATGTCCTGGACGGAATCCAGGTCCAGCCGCGCCTCCCACAGCACCTCCTGCAGGGCGCACTCGCAGTGCCAGGGGTTGTTGGCCAGCCGCAGCTTGGCCTTGAGCGCCAGCAGCGCCTCCTTGGGAATGCTGCGGATGCGGTTACCGGAGAGGTCCAGGCTCCGCAGCCCGGCCGCCACCCCCCTGAAGGCCGCCCCGTCGATCTTCTCGATGGCGTTCCTGGAGAGGTCGATTTCCTCCAGGTGGGACAAGTGCCTGAAGGCGTTGCCGGGGATCCTGGTGATGCTGTTGGCGTCCAGCTTGAGGAACACCACGTCGCTGGGGATGTCCTCGGGGATCTCCTCCAGGTGCCGGGAGCTGCAGAGGACGGCCTTCGCCCCTGCCCGCTCCGTGCACTGGCAGCTGGGGGGGCAGGAGCTGCCCCAGGGGAGGCAGAGCAGGAGGCAGAAGAAAGCCTGGGCCACGCTGGGGGCTGGCGTGGTGCTGCCGAGGGTCATCTTGCAGCTGGCCAGCTCAGCATGGCCCGCGGGCAGCTCCCCGGGGGTGGCAGCAGCTGCTGGGCAGCGGGACGGCCCCTCGGCGCTCCTGCGAGGCCTCTCCCATCCCTGAGGGGAAGCTGTGGGTGGAGGGGATATGACACGGCGTTATTTCCTGGAACACCGGGTATGGCTCCTGCATGATGTGCCCTGGCAAAGGGGGGAGAGGCTGGGCTCCTGAGATTGGAAAACAAGGGCGGAGTGACACCGGCTGTCTTTTCCGCGAGGGCTTAATTTGTTCTAATTAGAAATAGAAATTTCATCTCCCCTACCCCTATCTCTGCAGAGACCACCCAGATGGACAAAAGGAGCTGCAAGATGGGCCTGGGAGCCTCTGCCCCATCCTGCCACCAGTTTCCAGGGGGGATGCAGTAGTTTGCTGCTGGAGAGCAGCAGCACTAAATTCCTATCTCAGCAACCCTGAGTGTTTTAAAAAAATGATGAGTCAGACTCTAAGGATCATCACACTGACTTAATCACCACCAGGATTTTAAATAACAAGATGTGGAGCTCTTTTGCTTTCCTTTCCCTTCCCTTCTGGTCTGTGAGCTGGCACAAGTCAGGTTCCCAAGGGTTTCACCACAAAAGTGTTTGGAGCTGAGTTTGTTTTTTGAAGTAAACAAAGAGTATGGTTTGCTAGCCTGACTCTGGGGGTGGGAGGTGAAGGGAGGAGCCACTGCTGAGCACAGCAAAAGGGGTGATGCAGGAACCCCAAAGGACACCCCAGTTCTGCCAGGGGCAAGCCAGGAGGTGAAGCAGGTGGGACACCTTTCCTCTGCCTTTGGTACTGCTCATATCTCTCCTGCTGCCTTGGCCAGCCTGGGGGAAGAGATCCTCACGGAGGGGAGACCAAGAGAACCTCTCTCATGGCAGTTAAATTCCCATGTGATGTCATCAGGGGCACCAAGTTGTCGTCCCTCTGGTACCAGAATCCTTCAGCTAATGGGATTCCCCTGGTAAAGCAGCATCCCTCAGGTGTGACCATCCTCAGGGTGCCACACAGGGATGTTCACACCCGAGGGATGCTCACACCCGAGGGATCCCTACACCTGTGGGATGCTCACACCTGAGGGATCCTCACACCCAAGGGATCCTCACACCCGAGGGATGCTCACACCTGAGGGATCCTCACACCCAAGGGATCCTCATACCTGAGGGATGCTCACACCTGAGGGATCCTCATACCTGAGGGATGCTCGCACCTCAGGGATGCTCACACCTGAGGGATGCTCACACCCGAGGGATGCTTATACCTGAGGGATGCTGTCTGCAACTTTCCCCACAGCCCTGCCCGGAGCTGTGGATTCTGCCTGGGGATATGAAGTTGAGCTTCCCGGGAATCCCTCTGGCCCTGCAAAACGTACCGGGCTCTGACAGCTCCATCTCTCCGGGGGAACAAGGAGATGCGATGCGTTTCCACCGTGGAAGGGCTCCTGAGAGTCGCAGCCTCCCGGACCCCGGGGATGTGCGGAGGTGATGCTCCGGCCCGCCCTCCTGCCCTGCCGCGGGACCGGGGGCTCCTCCGCGCAGTGTGACCGCCCCCACCGCCCCCCGCTGCCCCGGAGCCCGGGGTCCCTTACCGGCTCGGCCGGTGCGGCTCTGCTTCGCTCCGGCTGTCGGTGCGGTGCGGTGCAGTGCCAGCGCCGCTGCGGGTGCGGTGCCGGTGCCGGTGTCAGGGGACCAGTGCCGGTATCAGTGTCAGTATGGTACGGGCAGGGGACCGGTGGGAGTGTCGGTGTCAGTATGGTCCGGGCAGGGGTCCGGTACCGGTGTCGTTGTCGGTATCGGTATCAGTATCAGTATGGTAGGAGCAGAGGGCCGGGGCCGGCGCCGGTGTGGTACCGGTACAGCGCTGCGGGTCCTGCGCCCACGCGCGGTACCGGCCCGCGATGCCGCTCCAGCCCCCGGCCCGGCCCGGCCCTGCTGTGGTGGCCCCCGTTCTCCCCCGGTGCGGGGACGGCCCAGCTCCCCTCTCCCGGCACACGGTACCGGCTGCGGGTCAGAGACGGACGAGGCAACAGGACCCTCATCATCCCCAAGGGCAGCGGGACCCTCGCCGTCCTCTCTGGGCTGCGGGACCTTCTGTCCCCCAGGGCAGTGAGCCCTTCACCATCCCCAAAGGCAACAGGAGCCTTGCAATTCTCCCAGGACGGCAAAAATATCACCACCCCCAAGGGCGGTGGGAGCCTGACCGTTCCCCCAGGGCAGCAGGACCCTCACTGTGTCCGAGGGTAGTGGGACCCTCACTGTACCCCCAAGGCAGGGGGTCCCTCATCACCCTCCGGGGCACAGGACCCTCGCCGTCCCCCCAGCCGTCCCGTCGGGGCTATGGGAGCAGGGCTCAGGGCCGGGGGGCCAGAACAGCGGACCCCCATCATGGGGGTCCCGTCATCCGCAAGGCCGGCCATCACTCACCCAACTCCGGCTTTGACTGAGAACCGTGACGTCAGAGCTAGAGTCGTGACGTCATCCGCTGGCCACTCCGCTGCCTGCGAGGGCCCGGGGCCGAGGATGGGCAGCGGTGCCGGCACCGTCATCAGGCACCATGCGACCCCTCCGCGTGATGTCATATGTTTTTTTAATTATGTCACACGCCTGCTCCGCCCCACCCGGGTCAGACAGCTGCGGGGGGGGAGAGTGGTTCAGGCTGCTGCGGCGCCAGATGTTCGGTAGAAGGTCCAGATGTTCCCGGGACGCCGCCCCTGCAGAAGCGCCGGGGTGGCAAAAAGCGCGGCGTAACCCGGTGGGCTTGGAGGGGTTCTGGGGGCCGGCTCTGTACCCCCCATTTCCCCAGAGCCCCCAAACGTCGCACACGACCCGGGGAGCGAGTGCGATTCTGATTCCTCCCACGCGTGGGTCCCGGCCAGCGCTCCTCAGCCCCCTCCCCACTCGGTACCGTCCTGGACGGGGGCGTGGGGAGGCCGGGAAGCCCCCCCCCAGTCCCGAACAGCCCCGGCGGGTGTCCGCTCCCCCGAGGTGTCCCGGTACGCAGTGAGCGAGCCGCGCTCACGGGGCCGGCGGACGCGTTTGACGCTCGAAATGGCATCACGGAGAGTTCACTGGCGACACGGAGGGGAGCCAGGAGGAATGCAGTGACCCCGCGGCCCTGCCCCGGCCCCGGTACCGCACCCCCACGGCCCTGGCAGCACCGGTCCCGCATCCCCCGGTTCTCCCCGGTGGCACCGGCGGTGCGGCAGCGCCCCCTGGCGGCCCCGAGGTAGCCCTGCCCGGTGCTGCCCCTCCGCTCCGGTGGACGCGGGGGTCGGAGCGGCCGAAAAGAGCCCCGGGAAGGGGCGGGTACCCCTGTAAAGCAGCAAGCTCCCCCAAGCAACGAGTACCCCTTTTCGGTGCCCCCGCTCCCGTCCTCGGCTCGGTACCGGAGGGCGCGGGCAGAGGCGGGCACAGCCCGGGACCAGTCACGGGCTCGGCCCCCAAGACGGGGACCGGGGTTCAAACCGAGCGGTGAAGGTGCAGCGTGGGACCAACAGCCCGGCCCGGTGACCCGGGAATGGCGGGGCCACGGAACCGGTGCTGCCCCGGTGCGAGAGCACCCACGGTAATGGGCGGGGGGCACCCACGGGGATGGGCGGGGGGCTTGGAAGGGCGACAAAGAGGGACCTGATTAGAGCAAGAGTAGGGACAGGAGTGGGTGTCACAGATGGGGCGGGGGAACACCCGTGGGTGGGGGCAGAAGTGCGGTCACGAGTGGAGTATGGGGTAAGAGTGCGGTCATGATGGGAAAGAGGAATGGGGAGATAGGGGCAAGAATGGGGTCACGAGTGGGTGGGGGCTGATATGGGGCGGACGCGGACCCGGTAGGTGCCGCAGCCCCTCGGTGGGGACGTCCGGGAGTCCCCGGTCCTGCCGGGGCTGGTCCCGGTCCCGGTGTCCTCCCATCCCTCCGCTCGCGCGTCTCCTCCCCCTTCCTGCGCTCGGCGCTTCCCGGCGGAGCGGGGCCGCCGCGGGGACCGGCCGCGCCCGCCGCCGCTAGCGAGTGAACGAGGGGCCGCGGGGACCGGCAGGACCGGCCGCCCCCTGCCCGCGGCTGCTCTCGCCAGGTAACGAGGGGACGGGACCGGGGACTGTCGCTGCTTGGCACCTCCCGCCCCGGCCCGGAACTCGTGCAAGGGCACGGAGCTGGGAGCCGGGGGTGGGGAACGGGGCTCTGCGGGGTATTTCAGGGGCGGAGGCTGCCCGGGGCTGGACGGCTGTCCAGGGGCACCTCCCTGCTCCGGGGGTGGGCAGTGCGACGTGTGACAGGCTGAGCGGGGCCTCTGAGGGGGAGCGAAGTGACTGTCAGCCCCTCACTGGGGTGTTTGGGGATGGGACGGGGAAGGGGCTCCGACATCCGTGGCGCCGGGGCTGCATCGGTCGCCCAGGTGGAAACGCAGCCCAGCTCGACCCGAAGTCCAGAGCACCCGCTGCTGGGTGGGTGCAGAGGATGGCACCCAGCTCTCCTGGCACCCAGCTCTCCTGGCACCCAGCTCTCCTGGCATGGCGATGTTTGGGGACAGGGGGTGCGTGGGGCAAAGGAAGACCCCTTCCCCCGTCCCGCCCGTAGACCCGAACAGCGAGTTCCTGGCACGGGAGCGGCACCGAATCCAGCCCGGACTCCCCGAGCCGTGAGTCATCCTGGGCTGGGTCGGCTGGGAAGGCCCGCTCCTCTTCCTACGCACCGAAGGAACTTTCACTCCCGGAGTGGTCAGCAGTGGACAGCCCCGCCAACATGTGGGTGACCTCCCCATGGCACTGTCACCAGTGTCCCACCGTGTCCTGTGTTTTGACCTCGGCTGGAGAACGCTGGCAGCAGTGGCGTCCCCAGCACCGCGGGGAAACTGAGGCACGCTGAGGGGCAGCGATGTCCCTCGGGCTCTTCCCGGCGAGGACAGAGTCAGAGAGAAGTCCGGGTGTCCGGAAAACCTCGGAACATCTGTCCTTGCGAAAGCCCCGGGGAATTTGCTGTCAGGATAGGGAGCGTGCTCTGAGGTGCCCCGCAGGATGCGGAGGGTGCAGAGTGACCACCCTGTGCCAGGCTGGGAGATCGCAGAGGGCAGCAGGGACATGGCCAGGGGTGGGGTCCGTCCCCGTCCCCCCCGACACAGCCGCCCCGAGGGTGGGGGGCTGCGGTGAGCTGCCAGGAAGGGCTGGTAGTTAATGAGTAACATCCGTGGGATGTGCGGCACCTCGGGACAGGGAAGGAGACGGGGACAGGGTTTCCTGTTGAGTGAGAAAGCACAAAGGCCGTACTGAGAGCGTGGGGGTCCCTGAGCCCCCTCCCGTGCCTGGGCTCCTCCTGAGCCATCTTCTTGCCCAAGGGACCCCAGCCCCACAGAGGCAAATCCCCTCGGGTGGAGGAGGAAGCAAAAGTGGCTGCATCGAGGGGGTTTGGGGGGGGGGAGAGGGTGCAGGGCAAACGCTCCCCCTCCCCCGATGCCATAACCTGCCCCGTGTCCAGCCAGTTTCCCCGGCCACAGCTCAGCTGTGTCCCTGCCACCTCAGCTTCCCGGGGTAACCTGGAGGAGCGTCCCCCATGGGATGTTGACCCCAGGAGGGAACTGGGAAAAGCTCTTCTGCAGAAGAAGAGGGAAACGTGGAAATTAGGATGGGAAGGATTCAGGGCACGGCTGGGCTGAATGAACTGCTGTGACTGATGCCAGGAGGGGACAGGCATGTTCCCCGCCTGGAGCTCCTCCTGGGCTGTGGGAGGAGGGAGCAGCGCAGCTTCTCCTGCAGAGTCTCAGCAGATCCAGGCATGCCTGGCTTAAGGCTTACGCTCCAGGTTGGCGCTTCCAGCCAGCAGCTGCCTCCCAGGGCTGAGCAGAAATACAGGTTTAATACGGCAGGAGGATGGGTATTAACCTAGAGGGTGGCAAAAGGAAAGGCTGTTTTTCCTCTCCTGCCAAGATCCCACTGCGACTGTGGGGAAAAGCCCAGCAGCATTCCCAGAACTGTTGTGTGCGTTTCGCACCGGGCATTGACCCCTCGGAGTAACCTCACGCCCTGGGCCGTTCCCTGCGGTGAATCCCTGGGATCTGTTTGCTGCGGGCAGCGTGAACTCGAAAGCAAAACCATTTCTGAAAGGCTTTATCCAGCCGCCGTGGCTGGTCCCTTACAAGGATGGCACACGGGGCTCCGTGAGGGCTGGTGAGCCCAGGGGGGGCCACACCGCGGCCACCCCGAGGTGCTCCCGCTGCACCGCTCGGGGCAGGCCGCAGGCGTTTGTTTGCTCCGGCTGCGACGTTGCCCAGTGACGCTGGCTTCCTTCCCCTCGCAGGGTTCTCGGAGTCTCTCAGCTCCACCTCCGCCCTGCGCCTTCGGCGGCTCCGCGCGGCCCAGGCCCGTGGG
>JBBMKD010000013.1:21480743-21501620 GCA_037834095.1 Argya squamiceps | reverse complement strand
TTCCCTTCCCTTCCCTTCCCTTCCCTTCCCTTCCCTTCCCTTCCCTTCATCTCCTCAGCTCCTTCTGCACCAGCTCTGGTTTCTGCACCAGCTCTTACCCCAGGCAGAGCCCAGACATCTGACAGTGGGTATTGGGCCACCAGGACTTCCAGCATCTTCTTCAGGCTCTTCCTTATAATGGACCCATCCAAATTCCTCCTCCAGCTGTGGGAGAGGCCCCTGTCATGCTGCAGCTGGACTTGGCTCCCCTCTGCCCAGCAGTGGCCACGTTGGCAGTGCAGGGTTTGGGCAGGTCTCTGGGGTGATCCCCTTTCCCAGCCCACACCTTCAGCCCCGTGCTGGAGCAGGACACACTCACCGGGTCACAACAGGGTGCAGGGCATGGTTGGGCCCAAAGCAGTGCAGCCTCCCACGGCCTCTCAGCCCTGTCCTGCCCATGGGGTTCCTGCCAGGGTGACAGTGAGGGGGCTGGGGCAGCACCAGACACCCTCTGTGCAGCTCTACAACACTTCCCTACCACTGCATCCCACGTCTTTGGGGTGGTTTTTTGGGGGAGCCAGCCCTAAGGACAATGCATGCAGTTATCCCTGCCCCACCATAGGAAAGTGGGGATGGGATGGATGTGCCCAGGCACCCCTGGCCTCTCTGTGTCCCTGTGCTTTTCCTCCCACCCTGTGTGAGCCCGTGGCAGGGACACTCACAGTGGCAGCCCATCCTGCACGGCGTAGAGCCCGTGGAAGCTCTGCCTGTCGATCAGCCCATCCATGGTGTTGTAGTTGATCTTCAGGAGAGACTCCAAGGAGCTGCAGGGAGGGTGGGAGGCAGCCCAGCAGGGAGGGAGGGCTGGCTGTGCCACCCAGGGAAGGGGTGTAGGGCTGGGGAGCCATGGGGGGAGACTCACAGGCTGAAGGGGTCCTGCACAGCCATGTCCTTGTGGTCAGCAGAGAAGGCAGGGGGGTTGTAGAGTGGGAAATCCACCTGTAAAACGCAGGGCAGTGTCAGCCTCCTGGCTTGTGCCCCTGTTTGCACAGCAGATAGGGGCTGGGGCCCCAGGGACACCTTATGGCCCAGTCTCTTCCTCTGCCCAGCATGTGGCATTGCTCCCCAAGAGATGCTCCAGGCCCTGCTGGGAGCTGAGCTCAGGGTCTTGGCTGGAGGGCTCACACCCCCATGGAAGCCAGGGCCTGATCCTGCCCCTGACCCTGAGCCAGCTGAGCTTCAGAAAATGCAGAGGTGGGTGGTTGTGCCCTCTGTGTCCAACCAAGCATCCCCAGGCATTCCTAGCACTGCAGATCCTAGCAGGAATTTTCTTTGGGGTCACTCAAGCAGTGACTCTGGGAAGTCAATGCTCCCAGGGCTGGGAAGAACAAGAGCTCTCAAATGGGATGATGGGTTCCTCTTCCCACCACTGCCAGGATATGCCTCAAGCCTCCTCCTCCCAGCCCCACTACCCTGCACCACAGCTCCTACCTCCCAGGGCACCTTCTCATCGGGCACAGGGAAGCGGAGAGTGTGGGACCCTGGATACAGGAGGTTTCGGGCAAGCACGTGGTGTGGGGGCTGGCTCTCCTCGGGTTTCCCCTCCAGGTCAATCTCCAAGGCTTTGGAGGAGCCTGTGAGGCAGACACAGGCAGCAGGGTCCCACAAAGCAGGGCACCAAGTCCAGCCCTGTGGACTGGGGCTCTGCTGAGGGGGCTGGCTGGGTCTCTCCATGGGGATGTTGATGTCCCCTGGGGCCGTGGACCCTGGATTCCCTTCTGGATTAAACCCCAGGGAGGGTGGGAATGGACTCAGGAGGGCCTGGACGACCTCACAGAGACACCAAACCTTCCAGGACCAAAGGAACCTCTGCCTCACTGCTCGACAGAGGGGTGTGAGAGGCTGCTCAGCCCTGGTCTGGGACCCTGGGCTATGTCAGTGCTGCTGGGGAGGATCAGGCTGTGCTTACCCACGGGTGGCACATCCTCTCCTGGGCTGAAGCCATTGCCCCGCAGTGCCTGAATCATCCACCTGAGGGCCTGGGCGCTCTGATGCACCTGCAGGGCACAGGAAAGGGTCACTCCCTGCCCCGCTGCCCCCCAGACCCAGGGAATCCAGCCCTGGCAGGAGGCACCACTGCCCTTGGCACTGACGGGCAGCAATGATCCTGGCTGTGTCCTGATCTTGGCCTTGGAAAACCTTCTCCAGGGAAATATTTTTACTAAGCAGGTGGAAAGGGAGATGGAAACAGGATACGCCAAGGCTGGGCTGGCTCCCTGAGCACCCCACTGCTCGTGCAGCTCCAGAGGGAGGGGACAGAGCGTTTCTGTCTCCAGGAGGTCTGGAGGGCCCTCTCAGGCCAAGGAGAAGAGCTAGGTCAGCTCTAACTCTTTGGGTGACTAGTGGAGGCATTGGCCCATCCCACCATTTCCCACCTGCATCCTGTTTACTTTGGAGCCAAACAGAAGTTTTCCTATAAACCTTTCTCCCTCAGATGCTAATGGCAAGGAAATTCAAACTATCTCAAAGGGTATTGATTCAGACAGATTTTGTGTCCTGGTTCAATTGACTCAGCTCCTGGAAAAATTCCACCTTTCTTGGGTACTTGCCCTGGTTTTGCCTCACCTGGTCCTCCAGAGAGCCCAGTCTTTGCTCCACTACCCCCGTCCTCTTCACCCGGTCCAAGTCCAGCAGCTCTGCCAGTACATCAACCCTGGGGAGACAGTGCAGGTTGGAACACCCCCAGCAGCCACCCCTGCACTGATCCCTGAACTCTCCCGTGCCCAGTACACCACAAGGACAGAAGGAGCTTCCTTTCTCAGGAGCAACCATACCTCTGTGCAATGTCCCGGATCATCTGCTCCGTGTTCTGCTTCTCCTGGCACTGCTGGTGCTGCAGGTAGTTCTCCTTCAGGTACATCTCCCACGAGAGAAGGGCAGCTTCTTCGTTCTTCTCCAGCTTCTCCTCTGCCCAAGAAAGAGGATGGAGGTGCTGCCACATCTCTGGGCGTGCCAAACCCCAGGACCACAGCCTGTATACCCAGCCTTGTGGTGCACGGTACCATGCTCTGAGGAGGGGAAAAGGGGCAGGAGGGGGACTCTGGTCCTCACTGAGCTTGTGGTGTGAGGCTGGTCGGCGGAGCAGCCCACGCCAGAGCAGGAGCTGCAGGTGATTGAGCAGGATGAGGGGCGGGGGCGCCGGGGGGCGGCCGTGGTACTCCTCGATCAGGTCGTGCCGCTGGAACTTCCAGATCTGGTCCGTGTGCTCCTGCACCTGCTGGAAGGTGTAGCTGGGGCAGAGCCCAGGTGTCAGCCATGCCATGGGGGTGAGGGGACAGCACATTGTGTCTGAATGGTGTCCCAGCTCACCCTCAGCAGCCCTGACCTGCAACTGCTTCTGCCACATCTGTTACCCCCAAGTGGGATCCCACTACTTCCACCACATCTGTAATCTCCAAGTGGGATCTCACTACTTCCACCACATCCAGAGCCACCCCAGACTTACTTGAACATGGCAATGAGGAGGTTGAGGAGGAGGATGTTGGTGAAAAGCAGGTACAGGCACAGCAGGATGACGGTCAGCCATTCTGGGAAGATGGGTTTCTTGTTGTCTGCATTTGTCTCTGGGCACTTGGGCTTGTAGGGGTCGGTGCCATTGGGGCTGCACTGGTCAATGTTGAAGTTGACCCCTGTGGGAGAGCACAGTGTGACTCTGTGGTGGCCAAACCTTGGGGAGCATGAATCCAGCATCCAGGGAATTTAGCACCAGGCAGGGATTTGGTCTCCATCTGTGTGATCCCAGGATCACTGTCAGCTCTGGGACTTCCATGGGACAACACAGCGTGAGCTGGGTACCTCAGCTTTGTCACAGCCACCCTGCTCGTGCCATGCACTGTCACAGTGTCCCTTACCATCAATGTAGGAGGGAATCTGCCCAAAGATGGTCAGGTAGGAATGGTAGACCACGCCACGGAAAAGCCACTCCACACGTTCCTCATTGTGGATCAGGATGGCCTGCTTGGCCACCCCAAAGGACACCACCCACACTGCCAGCAGGAAGAGAAAGAAGAAGACATCCTTCATCTGCAAAGACAGAGGGGAAGGATAGCTGCGTCCTGGGGCAAGCCCCACTCCAGGAGGATGGGATAACATGGGTGGCATATCCAGCTGCTCCAGCAGGATGGTCCAGCATCACCCCAGCAGGACAGAGGGGAGCTCTCACCATGCGCTTCACAATGATGATCTTGGGCCCCAGTGTTTTACTGACTGTGAAAATGTGCATCAGGCGCAGGCAGAAAATGATAAAAGCCAGGGACAGTATGATGCGCCCAGGATATAGTGTTGATGGGATCAGCCTGGACATGGAAGAGAGCAGAGGAAACACCTCAGTGCCACCATAGAACCATAGAGAATCATTTAGGTTGGAATTACTTAGAGGGAGGGGAGGCCTTGGCACAGGTTGCCTAAAGAAGTAGTGGCTGCCCCACCCCTGGAAGTGTCCAAGGCCAGGTTGGACAGAGCTTGGAGTGACCTAGGACAGTGGAAGGTGTCCCTGCCCACGGCATTGGGTGGAAAAGGATGATCTCTAAGATCCTTTCCAATCCAAATCAGTCTGAGATTCCATGATTCTATGAAAATTGAGCTCTGCGGCTCACCTGCAAGTCAGCCCTGCGATAAAGACCAGGATGGCACAGATATCCAGCTTATTCCAGAAGTCCTTGATGTACAGGGAAGCCATTTTCACAACCCCCAGTCCATCTGGATCATACAACAGCTGTTGGGAAGAGAAAAGGGGCTGGGTGTAAGATGCTCATGTGGTTCATAGAGGGGTGGGACCTCACAGATCATCTGGCCAGACTGGACACTCTGGCTGACCCAAAGGTAACCTGAGCCTATTTGGTTTTCTCTTGGGGCATGGGAGGAGCATGGGGACATCTGGGAAGGAGCATGGGGACACCTGGGGCTCCTCCTCAGGCTGGAGGAGAAAGACACTGAGATGTTGAAGCAAAAGCTGAAAAATCTCAAATGTCAAGTAAAACCTGGAAATCCTGCTGGGAATTCACCCAAAGGAAGAGCACCCTCCATCTCCTGACATTCCCAGACACCAGACACCTCCTGGGAAAAGCCCACCAGCCCTACAGCATTTTCTTCTGCAAATATACAGGGCCAAGCCAGATGCAGCCAAGGAGAAACCCTGGCCCCAGAGATAGGGGATCTGGTGGTTCCATGTGCTGGCACCTCTCAGAATAAGAGGTGACATGAGGAACAGCATGGGGACATGGGCAGTGTGGGAGTTCCCAGGACCACCCAGAGGGGCATCTCCCCTCCTCTGCCACCTCCCACCTCAGCTCTGCCTGCCCTCACCTGGCGGGTCTCCTCGCACACCAGGGAGAAGAGCCAGAAGTAGATGAGGTATTCCCGCCAGGACGGCGTGGGCTGGAAGTCGACCATCAGGACGTAGGCGAAGAGCAGCAGGAAGGTGAAGTAGGAGAGGATGTTCATGAGGAAGATGACGATGGGGGCTGTGAAGAAGGCCCGGAGGCGTGCCAGGCAGCCCATGGGCTGCAGCCTCTTCTCCCTGCTGGGAGCAGGGATGGATGTGTGGGCTTGGCTGCTCAGGGAAATGCCATGGCAGCTTCCCCCAGCCAGCCACAGGGTGAGGCTGGAGGAAACCCCTGCCTCAGTGCACGGGTGTCCCAGCTGCCAGAGGTACCTGAAGGTGATGAGGTTGGTGTAGAGCAGGGGGAAGAACAGCATGCATGTAATCACCCTCCAAAGGCCATTGTCCACAGACAGCTTCCCCCACCAGACCTTGGTTAGAAAAGCCTGTGAAGAGGGAGAAAGAGGAGTGCTGCTTACAGTGGTCGAAGGGCAGAGTCCCATGGCTACCCATGAGGAACTCTGGATCTTCGGGATGCTTGGGCACATTCCCTCCAAGGACCACTGCTGGGAGCCCACCTGGACACCCCCGTGGGACACAAAATTCATGTTCTTGGCCTCCAATGCCAGCTGCAGACAGGTTGTCTTCCCCCAGGCTTCAGAGACACGGGTGAGAAGCTTCTGGGCTCTCTCTTCATCCTTGCGGTAGCAGTCTGTGAACACACCTGGAAGGGCCAGTACCAGGAAGATGAGGCTGAGCTCTGGGGCCAGGCACCCACAGAGCCACCCTTCTGAGCAGGATCAGGACATTGCACCTCACAGTGGTACCCCCTGTACTCCCACCACCATGCAGGCATGGCCTTTGGAGCATTATCCCCAACTGGGAGGATGGAATCTTCATTTCTCACCCCCTAGACATCTCCTGGGTAAAGGTCACCAGCCCTACAGGGTGCAGGAGCAGCTCTGGGGGTGCAGGGGCAGTTCTGGGGTGTAGGAGCAGCTCTGGGGGTGCAGGGGCAGCTCTGGGGGTGCAGGAGCAGTTCTGGGGTGCAGGAGCAGCTCTGGGGTCCAGGGGCAGCTCTGGGGTCCAGGGGCAGCTCTGGGGGTGCAGGGGCAGCTCTGGGGGTGCAGGGGCAGTTCTGGGGGTGCAGGAGCAGCTCTGGGGTGCTGGTGCCCTCCTGCTCACCAATTGCCTTGTGCTCGTACTCCTCAGCCAGGGCCAGCATGTCATCGGTGGTGTCGGTGTCCTCCTCCTCCTTGGCCAGCTCCTTCAGGATTTTGCTGCAGGCCAGTGCAGCTGCCATGCAGTCCTGGCTCTGGCACAGGAGAGGATAAGGAAAGCATGGGGACTGTGTCTGTCAAGTACCAGAAGTCTTGACAAGCCCTCCCTATCTCCCACAGGAAGGAAGGAGGGTGTCCCTAACAGGTTGGTGCTCAGGGTGGACAGCTTGCCATGACAAGGGCTGAGCCAAGCTGGCCTCTGGATAACCCACTGCCATGGAGAATATGGGAACAACCTTGCCCTCTTTGTGGGATGCCTTGACTGATGGGACAGAGTGACTCCTTGGCATGTTCACTGTGCCACCAGCTACACTGCCTCTTGTCCTGGAATGCTGTTTATGAGTGGAAGACACCTCCATCCCACCTGCCGTGTCCCTGTGGGCTCTCTCAGCCTGACTAGCCCACTTCTGGCCCAGCACATCCCCTCTACCTGTTTTGGCCAGGAAGGGAGGGGTCTGGCCTCATGGTGTGGCTGGGGATGGACATTAAGTGCCCTCAGCTGACTCCTGTTTGGCTGGGGTCAGGCTCAGGACAGCTCTCCCACTATCCCAAAACCCAGCAGGTTCCACTGTTCCCATTGGGGCTGCAAGATTTGGCTCCATCTGAGCCCCTCAGGTGTGAGCAGAGCTCTGGGCTGTGGTACCTGTGCCCAGATGATTTCTGCCAGCTCCCTGCGGTTCTGGACCACAGCCCAGATGAGCAGGTCCCTCACGGGGTCCATGGTGAAGGTGACCCGGCCAGCAGAGCGCTTGTAGAGGGACCGAAGGCTTGACCCCTGCACCTGCAAGGTGGGCAAGGATCAGACCTGCCCCCTCAGCACCAGGCCACTCAAACCCCTGGGGCTGCCTCCACCACCCATGGGAAGGACTTTGCCCAGAAAAAGGGGTGGCCAAGACTGGACTCATCCTGTGAACTTCCCTTTTTCTAGGGCCGGGATCAGGGGGAGCTGTGCACCCACCCCACCAGCATCACACATCCACACGGTGCTACAGGTGTAGGAAGGTGGGAGCTGCTCCTGGAATGCAGGGCAGATGACTTGGGCAGGGCTTTAAGGCACTTTTAGTGGGATTTTTGAGCAGACAAGAGGACAGAGACCCAGCTGCATGCTCCAGGACAGCTCCCTTGAGCCAGTGTCCCCTCCCTGCTGCCACCTTGCCCCCAGGTGACCCCGAGGTGCTCACGTTCAGCTTGATGTGTGGGACAGGGATGGAGAGCCGGGACCTCTCTGTGTGCTTGGGCTTGGGGTAGAGAGGCTGTGTGGAGCAGCCCAGCAGCTCCCGCAGCACCTGGGAGACGTGGTGCATCTGCAGCCTCGGCATTTTGGAGCCGGCTGTGTGCTCCCTCTCCTCCAGCAGCACCTTCTGCAGCTTGCTGTGGAACAGGCAGGACGGTGCCAGGTTGTCGTAGAGGTAAACCAGGGTGTCCCAGGTGACAAAATCCTTGAGACGCACTCCCTGCTCCAGGAACAGCTTCACAAACTCTGGCTTGTTGGAAATCAGGGCAGCTGCCATCACGGGGTGGAGATCTGAGGGCTGGCAGGCCAGAGGCACAGGTGAGGGGCTCTATGGTCTCAGAGCAGGACCTTACCATGCTCCTCACTTGGGGACAGATTTTACCCCTGAGCACATGAGGAGCACTTTGGATGTGAAAGAGCATGTGGCATGCACTAAAACTTGTGGGCCGTTCCCAGGGGCTTAGAAGAGGGCAGTCTTCTCATGCAGTGGAGCCCTCTGCCCCCTTGGCTGCTGGGCAGAGGGATGACCACCTATCCCAAGTTCACCTATCCCAGTAGGGTAGAGACCACGTATCCCAAGTTCATGAATATCACAAAACCACAGGACAGTTTTGGCTGGAAGCTCATCTTGTTCCAATCCCCTTCCAGGGGCAGGAACACCTTGCAGGTGTCCAGGTTGCCAGCTCCACCTTCAACATTTCCGGGGATGGGGCACATATTCTCAAATGTTTCACTTTGGGGTTCCTAGCTCCACCAGCCCTTCCCAGTCTCCTCAAAGGTGAGCTGGTGGAACCCAAACTGTTGACTCAAATAGGAAAATCCCTTCCAAGTTCCACAGCCCCATCAGAAAGGACAGACTCAACCTCAACAGCAGGATCAGGCATGGGATGGCAGAGCTGGCCCCACTCTGTAATAAGGTATGAGTAGGGAAGTGCCAGGCTGGGTGAGATGAGTTTAGAGACAAATTGCTATTTGAGCAGTGACCACAGGGTAGAGCTGTCAAGAGGCATTTTAGGTTCTAGGTGGGTCTTTAAAAACACTGGTTTTGAAAAAAAATACCAATTGTCTTTGTGTGTGCTTAGCTCTGCTTTGGGCGTTTGAGAGCATTTTTGAAGAACAGCCCCTGTTACTGCACTGGGAGTTCAGGGTAAAGGAGAAATCCCTTTACAACTCTCCCCAGGCACAGCCAAGGTGAGAAGTGCCCTCCATACTCACAGACCTGACAAGCTCTAAGCCTGAGCAGACAATCAGCAGAGGTGTGGCTGTACCTTCCAGTCGTGGTCATCTGTGAAGATCTCACTTCGGGCAATGTCCACCCTGTTCCAGGCCACAGCCAACTTCAGCTGGTGGTCCCAGTTCTCACGACCAAAGTGGTCCTGGTTTCGGGATGCTGCATGCAGAGTGCAAGTGTTAGAGCAGGGGATCACCCAGTGAGAGGATACCATGTGAAAGCCTCCTTGGATGTGTGGCCCTTTAGACAATCATCTCTCCCCAGTAACAAGGTTTGGGCGCTTCTTTGGTGACCCCATAAATCAAGTAAGTCAAGTAAGACCCATAAGTCAAGTAGCAGTAGGAGGTGACTTGATCCCCCTCCTGTTCACCTCTCCCCATCCTCCCAGGGAGGCCCCCACCCCTCACCTTTGAAGAGGGCCTGGAGGATGGCCACATCCACGTCCTGCTGGCCATATTTGCCCTCTCTGAAGATGGTCAGGAGTTGCCTGCTCCTCACTATGTCTTGGATCTGCAAGGGGAGTCGTGGGCAAGCAATGAGCAGCAGCACCTCCTCCCTGCTGCTTCCCAGACCCCTGCACTGTGCAGGGCAATTCCTCACTCCCCTCTGGCACCTGCAGAACCCTTGTGCTGTGTCACATCATGGGCTGGTCACAAACACTTCCTCTCTGCCCAAAGGGAACAGGCAGTGGAGGAGCAGAGCCTGAGCCCTTGGGGTGCCCACCAGGACAGTGATGATGGCTGGGGGGCAGATGAGGCTTAAACATCCCGCTGGGACCCTTGGTGCTCATAAGCCAGGACCCCTGGGACCTCTTTGGTCTCCCAAAACTCAGAGGAGCCTGCAAGGGACTCACCTTCTTGGTCCACTCCACCAGTTTGCTCTCAGTGAAGAGCTCGTAGGTGTCATCGAAGAGGACACTCAGTTTCTTCTGGATCAAGGCAATGGTGATCTTGGCCACGGGCAGGTTGGCCACCTGTGCAATGACATCAGCCACACGCCCAGACCCTTCCACAATCACACAGGGGGTCCCATTGGTGATGGCATTGTAGATGGTCTGCAACAGAGCGGGGAGGTTGGTCTGGATCCCACCCAGACACCTGCAGACCCTCCCTGAGCCTGGGACCCCACTGCTGCTCCCAGCACTCCTGTCAGTGTGGCACCACTGAGAGCAGCACCCCAGGAAGGAACTGTCCCTCTGCTCCCCTCTCCTCAGCTTGCCATGAGCAGTTCCTTACATCAAGAGTCCCAGGGCCTCCTTCCAGCACCACACACACGATGGGGATCTTGATGGCAACACCTGCAGGGAAGCAAAATCCAGGGTCACCTTCCCATAGGGCCAACCCCCCCATAGGGTCTCCTCTGAGTGGGGAAGTGTGAAAGGCAAAGTGGAAGCACTGTCCCTGACATGTCAGGCTTCAGGAAAGGGCAGTAAAAACATCCCTAGTGATTGTCTGGCATGGTAGATCAGACACATGGTGGGATTTTTTGGGGGTGTTCTGTGCAAGGCCAGGAGTTGGATTTGAGGATCCTTATGGGTCTCTTCCAGCTCAGGGGATTCTGGGATTCTGTGTTATGACAGGAAGTTATTTCCACAGTGAGAAGATGATGCCTGGAAGCTCCCTTGGGATCTATCCCTTTGAGAGAAAAGCAATGGAGCAGCTCAGCATCACAAGGTTTGGTGATCCTTTAGTGATCCCACAAGTCTGGCAGAGAAAGGTTCTGTGATCTGTGTCATGGAGGAACCAGGTTCCACATTTATCATGGCAATCCCCTCGACCCTGTGCCTGGATCCTCTGGGGAAGCTCACGAAGGACACCATTCCAGGGGGATGGCCCATCCCTGCCTCAGGCTGGGCTGTGTGTTGCCATTACCTCCTTTCACCTTGGTCTGCTCTGAAATGAACTTCTCCAGCCTGGTCCTCAGGGGGATCTCCACCCCGTACCTCCCGTGGGTCCCGTCATCCACCAGGATGAAGTGGGAATGGTTGCTGTCCAGGCACGACAGGCTGCCTTGGTTCTCCTCGTCCAGCACATACTCAGCAGGAAAGCCCCCCTGTAAGGAGCAGGAGGAGACACTGTGGGAGAAGCCTGGCAGAGGAGCAGCAGATGGCCAAAGTAACCAGCACGTGGGGACAGGAATGGGTTAGCGTGTGGGGACAGTCTGGCCAAACTGTCTCTGTGCCCCCACAGTGCTCGTGTCAGCCTTGCCCCATGCTCCACTGGCCCTCACACCCACAAGAAGTCCTCCCAGGAGAAGCACAGAACCTACTCAAGACACTGGGTAGGGTGGAGGGGCTTGTCAGCAAATACCGGCCCGGGACCATCCCTGGAAGAGTTCAAGGCCAGCTTGGGTGGTTCTTGAAGCAGCCTGGTCTAATGAAAGGCTCCCTGCCCATGGCAGAGGGTAGAACAAGGTGAGCCTTCAGGTTCCTTCCAACCCAAATCATTCTGAAGTCCTATGACCATCACTTCTGGCACAGCTGGGTTTTCCAGGGCTGCCAGCTCCTGTTCCCACTGCAGTCCTTGGCAGGACGCCCCTGGCAGCCCAGGCAGAGGCAGAGCACCGCCCTGCCCTGCCCTGCCTGGCTCACCATGGGGCAGACGAGGCTCTCCCGGTTGTAGACGGTCCCCCAGGTGGCAATGCCAATGGTGACAATGTCGCCCTCCTTGTGGCTGCAGCTCAGGATGAAGTCTCGCACTGCCTCTCCCACCTGTTTCATCACACCAGCGTGGGACCCCCCTGTGATGATCCAGGCTCCTGGGGGTCACAGAGGGGCGTGGGAAGGGAGAGGCCCTGCCCACAGCCATCTCCCAGCCTGCCCCATATGGCTGTGGGTCCCTGGGGTGCTCCATCCCCCAGAAGATGTCTCTCCCCTGCCCTGGCAGCACAGGCAATGCCTTCTTCAGAACCTTTCTGAGTCCAGCTCCTTTTGAGCCTTTCTGCAGTGACTGAGCAGGATCAGCCCATCCTTGGTGATCATGGTAGGGACCCACAGGTCTCCTAAACCAGCTCAGCATCACCAGAACAGCCCAACGTACTGAACCTGGCATGACCAGGTACAATCACAGGGAGACCCTCTGCATCCACATGACCTTTAAAAGTCCCTTTCACCCCAAACAATTCTATGACTCTGTGATTTTATTACTATGTGGTCTCTTACCTGTGGTCTGGGCCACCTTGACCAGCCCTTGCCGGAAGATATTCTTCAGCCTTGGCTTCATGACAAAGTTTTTGGCTCCCCCAGTGACTGAGATGAGCAGGTTGGGTGCATCGAGGCCCCAGTGCTGTGTCATGAGGTGGTAGATGACCCGTGGAGGGGTATCCGAGGAGACACGCACATACTGCCAAAAAAACCCCGGATCATGCACACGTTTTTGGGTATAAACAGTGGGGTCAGGGTAACAGGACAACTCCAACACAATTCCTCCTGGCCCACACAAGAGGCTTCCAAACACCATTCTGCAGCAGGGCCATGTTGCTGCTGGTCCAGGTCTTTGTCCATGACCCTTATTCCCATCCACTTTCCTGGGAACAAACATTCCCCAAACAAATCTAAGAGCAAGGACAGGGAACAGCCACACCTTGTATCGATGAGTCTTGTGGTTTCAGAAAGGGTTTAAGGCTGAGAGGAGGGGTCCTGTCTCAAATGCTCCACTGCCTGAGTCACTGTTGCCTTTGGGGCAATTCCACCCTTTCCCAATGTCCTCTCATTCAGGAGGGAAATACTCCCATGCATCTGCCATGGCAAGACCCAAACCCTGGCTCCCCACAGATGGGACAAAGAGATCACCTTCCCTGTCTTCTGTCCCAGCCCTGTGAAGCGGATATCACCAAAGGCATCCGTTGGCATTTCCTGGATGTGCCTGCTGGGATCCCATTCCTTCCCCAGGAAGATGGGAGGTTTGGCAGCATCATCCAGGTGCTGTTCCCTGAGATAGCCACATTCACAAACGACCCTCCTGAAAAGCACACCAACAACTTCACTGAGAACAGCTGAAACCCAAAAGCTGAAACCCAAAAGGCAAAGCCCAACCTCAGGATGGGTAGGAGGTGTGCTGTTCTCCTTGGGAACAACATGGGCCCCACATCTCCCACCCAGGTGCTCCTCCAGCTCAGAACTTATGCAGAAACAAGAGCAAAGTTTGGGGGGAAATTAAGGAAAAAAATCCTAATATTTCCACCGGTAGAGACTTAGGACAGAAATATTAAGGATGGAAGTGACTGCCTACAAAAGCTTTGGGAATGTTTCTCACTGGGACACAGAATCTCAGCCATGCAATGACTCAACACATGCTGAAGAACCAGTTAAAAAGAGGGTTTTGAAGTCCTGTGACAGAAAGATGGGATTTCCTGGTGCTGTAGCTTTATCACCAACCCTCACTTGTGCTCTCCTGAAGTGGGGGGGAAGGAGGGAGTGTCTCACTTACCCAGAATCTGATGTCTGGGAGCTTTCCACAAAATAGGTGCATTCCTTCTTTCGGATGTTTTCAGGAATCCAGGAGATGAGATTTTCCTGATGGAGCAAGAAAAGCAGCAGGGGGTCAGGGTTTCTGGAAAGGGCCAGAAGTTATGCCAGGGGCCAGACACGGTGGTGATGGGAGCACATCTGGGTGCTTCTTTGGGTGTGAAGGATGAAAGCTCCATCGCTGTCTACAAGGACAAAGCCAGAGGTACTCCAAGGAGAAGGGATACGAGCGCTGGCCATGTGCCTCAGATGTTTGGAGGTTTTCTGTCTGTCCCTAAACTAACCTTATCAGTTGTTAATGCTCCTGTTAATGAGCCACTCATTAACACTGTTTCATGAGTGTGCCCAACCGTCCCCTCTTCCAGCAGCTCCTGAACTTGCCTTTTCATTGCTGCCAGAGGGGAAATGTGCCTTCCTCCTGCTCCTTGAGACGCTGCTGCTGCTCTGCTGCAGGTTGGGGACCACCTCGAAGTCGCTCATCTTCCTGGGGTGTGTGGCAGGGTCATCTCCTCTCTCGGGGCACACCTTGTTCAGTTCGGAGGGGAGCACCTTGGCGCACCGGCCACGCGCAGACATGGCTCCTGCAGCTTGTGCTTCTCGGCCTCCTTTCTCCTGTTCCTACGCTGGGAGCTCCTGAGCACCCCCATCCTGAGGGCAGTGGGAGAGAATCAGAGAATCTCAGAATGGTTTGGACTCGGAGGGGCCTTAAAGTTCAGCTCGTTCCACCCCCCTGCCAAGGGCAGGCACACTTTCCCCTAGACCAAGTTTCTCCAACCCCTGTCCAACCTGGCCTGCAAAGAAGAAAGGATGCCCATGAACTAAGAGCACTGGGGTGCTTCATCCATCACTGCCTGGGTGGAGATTGGTCCATGGGAAACCTGCCATACCCTCATCACAATCCTGACACAGGAGCCACGTGTGTGGTGACCAGCCTCAGCATGCACCATGATTCCCCAGGGAAGCCTATCAATGTCCACAAAGTGCCCTGCCATGTTCAGCCTGCCAGTCTGTAGCTCTCCTCACCTGCTCTCCACTGCAGGCAGCTGGGATATTTCTGGCAGCAGGGAGTGCAGAAACTAGGTCTCTTGTGTGAGCAGCCTGAGCATGGCCCTGCATGGAAAATCTGGGAATGTGGACATGCTGGCTGCAGAGACCCAGCGCTTCTCTGTGGAGGAGTTCTGTGTCCTCTACAAAGGTGCCCTGAGAGCCTCAAGATGCACATGGGCTTGCTGCAAGCAGGGGCTGCAAAACTTCTGAACCTCCCTGAACACTCACAGACCCCTTTGCTGAGGTGGGAGAGCTGCTAGAGCAAAGGTGGAAATGCTCCTGGGGTCTCTGGAGCCCAAGCAGGATGGTGTACTCTCAGGGGAGCTGGGATTAGGTAATGGAGGAAGCATCAGACTCAGGTGGTGCTCTGGTCAAGCTGTGGGATCTGTGTTTAAGGAGGATTTTTTTTCTGCTTTCTTCAAGCCAAATCCTGCATTTCACCCAAGGGTGGGGAGTCCTTGTGGGGACAAGGAGTGCTGATGCTAAATCATGGAGTAGCAAGGAAAAGCTATTTTGTCAGCCTCCCTCCGGCGATCTACACAGCCCCACTGACCTTGGGTGGCAGATTTTGGCAGACTGGATTTCTGCATCAGCACCACCCCCAGCAGATCTGATTTTTTGGAGGAAGAGCAGTTGAAATAAGGTCAAATGCACCCTTAATTCCTGTTCGTGGCCCCACAAGGCAGACAGGCTCCTGGGGGCTTGGGCCATGGCCACAAGCAGCTCATAAACCCATGCAGGAAGGGATCCCACCCCAGGTCCTCCAACACCTGGAATACCTGTCCATCCTCCCACACCTAGAATACCTGTCCTTAAGGGCTCGGGGACAAGGACAGAGCCTCTCCCTCGGCTCACACTGCCTGTCTCCCAGTTTGAGGGGTCAGGTGGCACAGGGTGGTCACAGCAGCCACCAGGACGGAGTGCAAGGCTGGAAACTGCCCGAGAACCTGCCCACCCCGCTGCCCCTCCGCCGGCACGACCCCAGCGAGGCTGCCCGTACCTTCTTCCCTGCCGCATCCTCCGGCCGCATCCCCGGCTCCTCCGCTCCGTGCCCGCCCGAGGGATTCAGCCCCGCGTCCCTCTAGTCCGGCGGGTCATTTTGTCACCGCGGACGCGGGCGATGAGCGGAGAATAGGGCAGAGCTGCCTGCAGAGAGGAGGAGGTGGCAGTCGGCTGGCAGCTTCCCAGCAAATCAGGCTGCAGAAGCGATCCCTGCCGAGGAGCTGCAGCGCCCAGGCGAGTCCCGAGTTCGCTGGAGTGGCTGAGTCACTCTCGCACCTACCCGCAGTCCCGCTGCCGTTCGCACCCCAACCCCGCCCGGCAGATGTCAGGACACGATCACTAAGATTGTCAGAAATGCTTCTGCCTGAATTAAGGTGCAAACGAGACAATATGCCAGTGACAATAGTATGGGTTTTATTTGATAGTAAATATGGGAGGGAGAGAGAGAGAGAGAGAGAGAGAGAGAGAGAGAGAATAGGAAATAGGTGGGGACACAGAAAGAGAGTAACAGGGAGAGAATAAAGAAAATATCAACACTTTGTGGATCCCAACAATGTTCTGTTGATCCTCTCCAGCTGGTCTTCTTGATGGTGAACATCCTCCCCAAAAGCATAGAATTTGAGGGTTCAATATCTGCTCAGGCCAGGCAGGAAAATCCAGGCACCTCCCTGGGGTAAAAGGGGAGTTTGCCATTGTTTTTCACAACAGATTCAACAAGGAACATTTGTTCCTTGCAACATTTATTGGAGCCCATGCAGTCCTGTGGTGCAAGGCTTCAGGAATGACTCGGGGGGGGGGCACTTTGGGGGGCCTTTGGTGGATTAAGGCACCCCCTCAGCTGCCCCTCACGTTAATGTCCCCTGGATGAGGCATTCCCAGGGTTGGGGGCTCCACAGCCGGTTTGTGTAAGGGAGGATGGGTTCACTGCCCCTGGGCAGAGGTTACAACACACCCAAACTTCCTCCCCTCACTTCGGCTGGGGGGAAATCTATGCAAACCTGCTCCCAGCAAAGGGGTCTGTGGACTACAGCCTCCTCACCCCGAAGAAAGGCAGAGATGGTTCTTAGCACAGTTGCTGGGGTTGGCTCACATTCTTTTCCTTGTTTACTTGTTGGTTTCAGGTGATTGAAGAATGACTTTTCCCTTTATCTAATCTCAGCATTGCGACTTCCAGTCCAAAGTCCCAGGCAGGTATCTTCAGGGAGGCTTCTTTGGTTGTACCTTCTTTATATAGTTTTTGTTCTAATGAGTGAAAATTTGTATCAATGTTTGAGGCATGAGCTATTTCAGTCTCTGACAGCAGATGTGAGGAGCAGGGGCTGCTCAGGGGATGGATGGTGTTGGAAAGGAGCAGCAGCATTTGCAGGCTTTGGCAAATGTGATGAAAATCCCTTCCCTAACTGTCAAGCATCCTTTATATTACAAAAGTATATAAACTTCACATATACATACAGACACACACACACACACACACATATATATATATAAATATAAATATACATACTATATATAAAAATATTTTACATATTAATGAAACACCATGATATAAAGAAGCAGTGGAGTTTTACTGAAAACTTTG
Organism: Argya squamiceps; assembly: GCA_037834095.1. Lineage (NCBI taxonomy): Eukaryota > Metazoa > Chordata > Aves > Passeriformes > Leiothrichidae > Argya > Argya squamiceps. Next base: position 21,484,423 of record JBBMKD010000013.1, on the reverse strand, counting down.
GTATTGGTCACACTGAAGCAAAACAAACAAAAGGACAACCCAGCCCTGGAGAGAAGGACTTTGTTTTTGGGAGGCTTACAGCAGCCCCCGAGGGATAAAGAACAGCTTTATCCCTGGGATGACCAAGGTACCACAGCATCCCAGGCTCTGAGACCCTCCCAGCCTCAGCTGGTATCACAGGTCAGTCACTGCAGCCAGAGGGGCTCAAGGACTCCTGGATCCATAGACAAGCAGAAACAGAGCAGCTTTGCCAAGTTTTACTGTGATTGGAGATCTGCTAGTGTGGGTGTCAGTGCTCAGTCAATTTGTTGTACCTGAGGGCTTGATGGATGTAAGAACCTCATAAAAAACCATATAAGAACCACAAAAAAACCTGATTTGGCTGGGACATCTCATGCCCATGAATAAATATTTACACTTGTAATTCCAAGCTTTGTATCCCAACATCTTGGCTGGCACGGGCCACGTGTGAATTTTTATTAAGGAACCTTATGTCCCATCACAGGCAACAAAAGTCTTTTGGATGGTGCTTCCCACTTCCCCATTCCAGGTGCTTTCCTCCTCCTGTTGTGCTCTGTGCCCTAAGTGAACTGGCTTCTCCAAGTGCATTTGCAGCCACTTCACTTGCCTTTGCCACAACACTTAGTTAACAAACCCACCATCCCTTTTCCTTGGGAAATGTGCTCAGCAGCAACGCTGGGCCAGGACACCAGCCAAGGCACCCAGCAGCCAAGGCAGTGGATGCTGCAGCTATGATTTGGCCACTGTGGCTCAGATTTGGCCACTGTGGCTCAGCAGCAGCAGCAGCAGCACACAGGGGAGCCTGGGCAACTGCAGCTCTCAGTGAGCTGAGGGTCCTGCAGCACCAGGCCCAGTCATCCCCATGGCTCTTGCTGGAGAAGACAGTTTCATCCAGAGAAGGAAACAGAGATGTGAAAGGTCTGGAGGACAAGGCTTATGGTTGAGGGAGCTGGGGGGGCTTGGCCTGGAGAAAAGGAGGCTCAGGGGGAACCTTCTGGGTCTGCACAATTCCCTGACAGGAGGGGACAACCGAGGGGAGTCAGGCTCTGCTCCCAGGGAGCAAGGGGTAATGGCTTCAAGCTGCACCAGGGGAGGTCTAAGCTGGATATTGGGCAAAAATTCTTCACTGAAAGGTTTGTCACACTTTTGATTGGGCTGCTCAGGGCACTGCAGGAATCATCATCCCTGGAAGTGTACAAAAAATGTGTGGAAGTGGCACTAGAGGACATGGTTTGGTGGAGAACACAGTGGGTTGATGGTTGGGCTTGATCATCTTAGAGGGCTTTTCCAACCTTGATGATCCAATGGCTCGATGATTCTGTGATTTTCTGATGGTAAAACACTGTGGGGCAGTGCTGGGAGACAGGTCGGAAGAGAAATGCTGCTGGATCTCAAACATAGCCATGTCCTTCAGGTTTGGGGTGAAACTCTGTGCCCCCTTCATGCTGTGCTGGGCTCAGGTGCTGGGGAGAGGCACTAAACTAACAAGCAGATTGAAAATGAAACCACAGTGGGATGTTCATCTCCTTTAGCTCACTTCCCAGCCCAAGGAGGTGAGTTAGCACGGGCCATCCACGCTATGAGTTCCACTGGTTTCCCTGAACGAGAGCAAACAGCTGAGCCACTTCACTGGGAGAACAGATGCCACTAATAAGGCAGTAAATAAACCCATATGCAACATTTTACAGTTGGGTTGTAATTACCTCTGCACTGCCAAAAGAGCCGACGCCAGGGCTGCACATTAATGACACATTAATGGGAGCACTCATCCGTTCTTGGCTGGCTGCCTCCCCTGAGACCAGGCCTTTTATTTCACTTTTGCACATGCCAAAACCACCACGCTCCGGTGGGACTCGCCTGGAGCCAGCACTGAGGTGGTTCCCTCTGCTCCTCCTAAAAGCCCAGCTAAGAAACCAGCAAGGCTGAGAGCAATTCCCAGCAAGTTAACATCCATTTGCAGCAGCAGGAGGATGGCAGGGGGAGCGTGGAGGACTGGTTGTGCTCTGGGGGCTGTGCCTGCACACACGTCCCGTGGCCCAGGTCACATTCAGCCGTAGGGATGTTTGTGATCCAGGATGACTTTCCTGCCAAAGTGCAGCAAATCTCCTGCCAGCACTGCAGAGCCTCCACTGGGATGAGTGATCCTCTCACTCCAAGTCTCTCTCAACTGTGACCCCTCTCAGGCCAGAGCTCAATCCCCCCAGAAGCCATCGTGGTGCTGCCTTGGCACTGCTGTGGGTGCTGCAGGCTCTGTCCTCTGCTCCCAAGGAGGAACTTCAATGCAGAGCACAGACCATGCCCCTCTCCTCTGTGGGGAAGGCATTCCAATGCCCTGGCAAGGGAAGACACGTGCCTGGTGTGCCAGGGGGAGGGGATCCCTCCTGCCTCTTTCCTCCATGCCCCAAAGACATCATTTGGATCCCCGTCTCTGAGCAGTCTCCATGAAGGACACCTCCTTCCAAGGGATCTGTTACAGACAGCCTGGGGCCTCCAACAGGAGGGTGCTGCTCAGGGGGAGCTGCTGGCAAGTACCAAAGAGCCACCTCCTGCTTGCCAGGGTTTTCCCACCTACACCTCCATGAGATTTCCATCTGTGTCCAGGGCAGGAGGCACCCTGAGGCTGTGGCCACCATGAGAAGCCTCAGCTGCCCTGGCTGGAGCAGACACAGCCCCCAGCACTCTTGACACCAATGTTTGAGGGCTGTTCCTGGGAAACAAGGTCTGCCAAAGCAGCAGGGAGGGGTGGGCAGAAGCTCAGCCCCAATGCCAGTTCTGCAGCCACCTGGGTCATGGAAGGGAGTGGGGCAGGGTGGCAGCGAGGGTCTGGCACCCTTTGGGATGCACAGCCACCACACAGCTCCTGTGATGCCACAGGATGGGGAATGGCTCTAGGCTTCTTTAGAGGAGACCCCTGAATAGCTGGGGCACTTCTCCCACAGGCAGTGCCCTTCAGCTGGTGGCTGCACCAGGGCTGCCTCCTCCAGCCCAGAGAGACTCCCCAGGATTGCAGAGCTGTTGTGGGATGAGGAGAGGAGGGTCTGCCCACAATCTCCATCTCAGTCTCTGTCCTGGCCCTGGCCCTCAGGAAGAGCAGACACTGCTCCTTTAGAAATCCGCTGAGAAATCCAGGGAGCTCTTCTGGGCTGTATCCCCACAGAAATAAGCAAAGCAGCCCAGAAGCAACCAGGAATGGCACCTCTCTTCCATTTTCAACATCCACATTATTCCCTCTCCACCAGTTCTTCAGCCTTATCCCACCCTCTGCCCAACTTCCCACAGCTGTACCCTTGCCCCTCCCACAGCTCCCACTCCCCCAGTCCTGCAGTAATGAACAAACAGGCAGAAAGAACCAGGCAAGACCCTTCTCAGCATCCTGGTTTTCATTTTAGAGGGCCATGGAGGATCCACATCAAACGGGATCAAGGGGAGGAGGTGCACGTGGTCCCCTGGGCCAGCTCTCCCCTGCTCCCTCGGTGGCCACAATGGACCTTCCTGCCCGGGCCCGTTCCTGTCCAGCTCCTCCAACACTCTCTGGCCACGCTGCCGGGCCCCAGGGGGGCTCGGAGTCCGATCCCCATCGGGGAATATCCGGCACCAACCACCTCCAGGAGCTGCGTCCTCCTGCGCCTCCTGCTGCTGCCGCTGCCGCCACCGCAGCA
>JBBMKD010000013.1:21468111-21480223 GCA_037834095.1 Argya squamiceps | reverse complement strand
AGCGGTGACATCACAGGGCTCTGAGGGCACACCCAGGAGCTCCCCCATCCACAGAGACAGACCCTGTGGCACAAAGCTCACCTGGCACTGGGCTGCACACCTTAATGTTCACCCAACTCCCTTCCAGAAATCCCTGCTGGGGTTGGGCTGTGCCACTGTTACACTCCCAGAGGGCCTGGGGCTGGCAGGGACTTCCAGAGGTCAGCTAGTCCAAGCCCCTGCTGGAGTCTCTGCTGTAGGCCAGCAGTGACCAAAGCCCTTTGCCTTCCCCATTTCTCAGGGACTCAATGAGATTTCTCAAAGGTCAAAGGCTGCATCCTGATTCCTGAGCTGGAAATTGCTGAGATTGAGCCCCACTGTTAGCAGTTTTCTCTTGCTTGTTGGCTCACAGCTGTCACCCTGACTCTTGTGATACTTTGCACTGAAGTGTGTCCCTGACCTCCCACAGTGCAGCAATTCCCTTCAATCGGCTGGACAGCACCCTTGGGATCAGGGCCTGTGAGCGTTGCCTCTGGCCCAGAGCAAGATGTTGGTGCTCTCTCTTGATATTTAAGCCAAGTTTTATTGGACAGGCTCTGGAGTTCTCAGTGTCTTTTCCTGCACTGCAAATCCACTCCAGAACCTGCAGCTTCCCCAGAGTTATCCTGGTTGTCCTGGAGGTTGGATCTCCAATCCAAGACCTACTAAAGAACAGGCAGCACAAAGCCCAGCAGCAGGCAGCACACACCACCCTGCAGTCACACCAAAGACACAGCCATAAAAATAAAAGCTTTTTATTTATTTTTTTTTTATATACCATTAACAGAAACATCTGAGTAACATTCTCAACAGGACGAGCAGCTCCAGGACCCAGGGTCTGCCATGCCCTGCTCCTGAGCTGCTGCTGCTCTTGGTGCATGATGTCCTTGCTCCCTGCCCTCGGGGAGGAGACCTGGCACTCCCGGTGTCAGGGTGTCACCTTCTTGTAGGTGATGTGTAAGTGCTGAGTCATGGGCTGCGTAGTGGTTGCCATTGAGACAGTTTGTTCGAGTTTCCCGTCGGAATTGAGCCTGAATTTCCTGGTGATCTAAACCGGGGGTAGGAAAAGAAAGAAGGAAATCAAGCAACAAACTGAATCCCTTCCCTTTGCCATCCACATCCCTGCTGTCATTGCACCACCAAGGAAGGATATCCTCACTACAGCAGGCAAATAACCAAGGGGTTTTCTCTCCTAAAGAAAGCAGCCCTCTCCACATACCAGCTCCAAGCCCATGATCCATGGAACAGGGCAGGTTCACAGAATCACAGAATTAACTAAGTTGGAAAAGACCTTTGAGACCATCGAGTCCAGCCTATGACCTAATACCATCTTATTAACTAAACCATGGCCCTGAGTGCCACATCCAGGCTTTTCTCAAACACCTCCAGGAACGGTGACTCCACCACCTCCTTGGGCAGCCCCTTCCCATGCTCAGTCACCCTTTCTGTGAAGAATTTATTCCTAATGTCCAATGTAAGCCTCCCCTGGTGCAGCTCAAGACTGTGTCCTCTTGTCCTGTCACTGGGTGCCTGGGAGAAGACACCAACCCCCACCTGACTACACCCTCCTTTCAGGTAGTTGTAGAGAATGATGAGGTCTCCCCTGAGCCTCCTTTTCTCCAGGCTAAACACCCCCAGCTCCCTCAGCTGCTCCTCAAGACTTGTGTCCCAGACCCTTCACCAGCCTTGTTATGCTTCTCTGGATGTGTTCAAGCATCTCAATGTCCCTCCTAAACTGAGGGGCCAGAACTGGACACAGCACTCGAGGTGTGGCCTCACCAGTGTCAAGTACAGGTGAAAAATCACTGCCCTGCTCCTGCTGGCCTCACTATTCCTGATCCAGGCCAGGTGCCACTGGCCTTCTTGGCCACCTGGGCACACTGCTGGGTCGTGTTCAGCTGTTGTCACCAGTACCCCCAGGACCCTTTGTGCCTGGGCACTGTCCAGCCACTCTGTCCCCAGCCTGTAGTGCTGCAGGGGGTTGTTGTGCCCAAAGTGCAGGACCAGGCACTTGGACCTGTTAAACCTCATGTTCTTGCACTCAGCTCCTCTATCCAGCCTGTCCTGGTCCCTCTGCAGAGCCCTAATACCCTCCAATGGATTGACACTCACTCCCAGCTTGTGTCATCTGCAAATATCCTGTAGGTGCTGTGTGATGGCACTCAGGATCATCTGTTCCAAACCCTGCTGGGCACTAAGATCAGGCTGACAGGCCTGGAGTTCTCCAGATCCTCTTTATGGCCCTTCTTGTGGATGGGGGCCACACAGGCACCCCAGACCTCTGGGACCTTCCTGCTGAGCCAGGACTGATGGTAAATGATGGAGAGCAGCCTGGTGAGCTCATCTACCAGCTCCTTCATCCTCCTAGGATGGATCATCCCATCTGGTCCTATACATCTGTGAGCATCTAAGTGTCTCAGCAGGTCACCAGCTGCTTCCTCCTGGATTCCAGGGGGACTATTTCTGTTCCCTGTCCCTGTCTATCCACTCTGGAAGCCACTTGTCCTGAGGATGACATGTCTGCCTGTAGAAAACTGAGGCAAAGAAGGTGTTAAGTACCTCTGCCTTTTCCTCATCTTCAGTTACTACATTCCCCCCACATCCAATAAAGAATGGAGGTTGTCCTTGCCCCTCCTGATCCATGAGTAGTAACAGAGGGAACTTTGCCACCAGATTTTGTTAAGCTGTGCTTTCACAAATTTGTATTAAGCCTGCATTGATAACACCTTTAAAGGTGATTCTTCAAGCAACCTAAACTGCTCATGATACAGCCTGGAGCAGGAAATGTGCCCTCCTGCCTCAGCAACAGCTCAGCCAAGCCACAGCCACCCTGAATCACCTTTCACCAGGAATGCAACTATATGAAGTTTTCTCAAAATGAGCAACTACAGCAGCAGCACACATGTTCTTCTCACAAACCTGTGGCCTCTTTTGTTTCCACAAGCAATTAAAGCTGTTCTTGGTGAAGGAGAAAAGGTTCTGGGAGCTGGTTTCCTGACAGCCCCTCTCATTCCACATCCTCCTGCACCAGCAAGGGCCAACCAGATACTCACCAGGACCAGTCCCTGGGCCTGAGCTTCCCACAGGGGCCAGAGGAGCAAGAACCTCCAGCCTGAGAGCTTCCTTCTTCCAGCCAAAGCCAGCCTTGGAGCCCTCAACTAGGAAGACATCTGCTGGCTTTCTGTGCTTTCCCCTCTCCTCCTGCCACTCTCTCTGCCCACAGTTCAGGCAGGAACTCAAACAGGACAGTCCCTTTTATTTAAATGTTTGCAGCTCAGAGCTCTGCTTCCCTGCTGACATCCACAGCATGTAATGGCTTCACTTCTGCTGTGGGAAGGAGGCAGTGCAGCTGTTCCTAGGAAAGGGGGAACCCAACAGCTGAAAACAAGCATCCAAAGGCAGGGGAGCTGGGACTTTCCAAGGTTAGGGCACTATCTGTGTAGGCAAATAAAATTTTTGTCTACATCTGCACAAACCTGTGCTCTCTGCTGTCTAAGGGTCAGTGTTATAGCACACAAAACCCAGGCTGTGAGAGCTTGGTCAGCCTCTCAGCTGCTGCTGAGCCACAACAGCTTCAGATGTGACAGTGACACTTCCAGAGGTGTCCCCAGGATGCCACATTGACTCCAGCAGTGCCACTGTACTCACAGCTGGCTGTATCTCTACCAGCTGTATCAACAAACCCCCACTACACACCCAGAAAAGTCAAACCCCCAAAAGCAGGCAACCAAAGGTGGAGCTGACAGCAAGTGCCAGCCCTACCCTGCAGCCACAGATGAGAAAAAACCCCAGAGCAAGGTGTGAATGCTCTGAAAAACAAGAGGGCAACATCTGCAGGTGCTCCTGAAATATCCTCATGAGGCCCAACACTGACCATACCTTAAATGTGCATCCTCATACTGCAATCAATCCAGAAAACCAGCATTAATAACCCCTCCCACTGCCATAAAGGAGTATTTAGCCAAGACTTTCCTATTTTCTTCCCTAAGGATCTGCTACTGGCCATTGTGGAGACAGGATTCTGGCTTAGCTGGTCTGATCCAGCCTGTCAGTTTTTATCATAATGATCCCTCTGGGTCTCATAATGTACAAAAATCTCTTCTGAAGGCTCTTACAGAAAGAATAAGCCAGGATGCCATGCAGTTCTTCCAAGAACTCCTGATGGCATTCTGTAATTAAAGCATGCTAAATAACATATCCTCTCAGCTAGACTCCTCCTGGGGCAAGCAATGCTATGGGAATGGCTCACTCTGTGTGCACTCACCTGCTCTACATGGGGCTTCTTGGCAAAGGAGATCCTGGCTATGGAGTGAGAAGCTATAGACAGCTCTTGTCCATTCACCTCCCCTTCCTCTATCTCCACCAGACCTAGGAAAAGCAAGGGCATACAGGTTATTAGGCTACAAGGGTTATTTAATAAGCATGTCACAATTATTATTTTGGCCTTTCAGTACTTAAAAGGGGGCTTATAAAAAAGAGGAAGAGGGACTTTTTACACACTCAGATAAGGATAGGACAAGGAAAAAGTTTTTAATGTGTAAGAGGAGAAATTTAGGTTAGGTATCAGGAAGAAATTCTTCCCTGTGAGGGTGGTGAGGCCTGGCACAGGTTGCCCAGAGAAGCTGTGGGTGCCCCATCCCTGGAAATATTCAAAGTCAGGTTGGATGGGGCTTGGAATAACCTGCTCTAGTGGAAGGTGTCTCTTGACCATGGCAGGGAGGTGGAATGAGATGGACTTTAGGGTTCCTTCCAACCCAAACCATTCCATGCTCTATTAGGCTACTTAACAGACCAGCACCCCCTGTGAAGAGTGGTTTTATTTGCCCTAGCACTACTGACAACTGCAGATCCACACAACCTCAGACACGGAATGCTGCTCACAAAAATCCAGCCAGACTTATTCACACCGTGTGGGATGAGTGTCACAGCACACCTGGCACTCTTCCCTTCAGCACCTGCCATTTCAGATGCAAATTTAAGCATCAGCTGGGGTTTAACACTTTCACTTACAATAACTGAGATGTGATTCTCTCTCATTCAGTCCCCATAAGGTGAGAAGTACCAAGGTGCTACATCCACACTGGGAGGATCTCTTGACCCACCGTGGGTCCAGTGCCAAAGAGCAGCGATTCCCACAGGGAAAATTAATCCAATAAAACTGTGAGAGGTGCAAGAACTTCCTGAAAAACAGGTAAGGACCTCCCCTTTTCCCCAGAGTGGGTGTCAGGTGTGTACCTGTGTTCTGGGCACTGATGAAGGCCACCTTGTTGGTGTCAGGTTTGAGGCGGATGAACCCACACTCCCGGTGCATGGGCTTCCTGGTGTCCGGGTGGAAGGCGTTGAACCTGAGGGGAAACAGAGCACAGCAGCTGATGTGTTTTGCACTCAAAAGACATTTTTTGGCCTCTTTTCCTCTTATTTAACCACATGATTAACTGCACTACTCTGAAGAGTAAAAGACTGACGACACTTCAGAGTTAAAAGATGTAAACCTGGAAAAATACAGTTATGTTGCGGTGCATGGTTTAAACCTTTCAGTCACATGTATCAAGTTTGTATGTGCCCAGCTTGCTCCTTCCCAAACCCCTCCCCTGACCCCCTTGTCAATCACCCTGCATAGGTGCTCAAACACCTGCCCCTTTTCATTGTCCTGACCACTAACCCCTTCTAGAACACCCAACCCCTTCCCACCTATTGGTCAAATTCCTCTGTGGCCTCAAGCCATGTTCTGAGGTACTTAAGAGAGAAGCATAGGCCAGCCCAGGCCCTTTCCTCGTGGAGCTTCCAGCAATAAACATCTTTCTACCCACGGAAGGGGTCCGCTCTTCTCATTTCCAAAAGCTTCACCACGCTTCCAGCTGGCAGAACTGAGGGACCCATGAACTCGTGCTGTTGCCTGCAGTAAGCGGCAGAGCCGGTAAGCTGCTCCCAGGGGAAAACCGCAGCACAGTTACTTTACAGAGGCACAGCTATTTCTTAGAGCTGGAGTTAAGTCTTTAAGTTCAAGCTTTAGATTTTCCTCAGCCCCTGGGTCTTTCTAAGAACTAGCCCAGAAACCCCTCAGGAACTCAGATGTTTCACAGATGCTGAAGCCACATGTGTCTCAAAAACTTCCTTTTCTCAAATAAATATCTGGAATTACTGTATTGTCGCCCTGAATTTTCCTGCTTTTCAGTGTTTGCAGTTTGTAGTGAAGATTCTCACACAGCTTCATGTAAACGATGTGTATTTGGAATTTATCTATTTTGTTTACATATTTCTCCTCTTGGAGGAGAAATATGATTGATGGTGGTGTTCACCATCAATCAAGTCAAGAAGGTGGCGACCTGTGTAGCCAATCTTTTCCCTTCTGGCCAAAATATATAAAAGATGGAGTCAGAAAATTAAAACAGAAAATTAAAACAGAAGCTTCCCTGCCTGATCTTCTGTGTCTGCCTCGTCCTTTGTGTGTCTGAAACTGTGACACTGTATCATCTTTATTTAGCTTTTACACCTGGCAGAGTTGTTTTTCCTGCATATTCCTTGCTGTAGGAAGCAACAGAGCAGATTTATTTCTCCCATTACCCCCTTCAAAAAGATTAAAAGTTCAGCTCAGACTCTTATTTATTCTTCAGGAGGCCTTAAGAACTGTAGGTTTGGTCACCCACAACATGGGAGATTATATTTATCAAAGGAGAAAGACTTAAATCAGGCAGTCTTCAGTGCTTGGAGCATTTAAGGGACACAGGGAGTGTCTTTTAAGAGTCACTGCTCCAGGAGCCAGGAAAGCACAGGGTGTCTGTCCTCCAAGACTGCTGCCTATTTTCCTGGTGCTTCCTAAAGCTCAACAGTTCACAGCTGTGTAACTCCTTGGGACAAAGAAAAGGAGGGGAAAAAACAAAAGGTGACTCAAATAAGCAACTGCTCACAAGCTGGGGAGGGAGGTGCAGCCAGAGCAAGACTGCCAGAGCTTTGTTTCATTTGGAAATGGGACTGAAGCAGTCCCAGGCTGAGCTGGCAGCTCCATCACACTCCAGGAACACAGGGCATCTCTCACACAGCACTTCCATCTTGTAATTCTTCTCTTCTTGGTTTTCAAAGCAACACACTTGCCATCAACTCACCCTTCCCAAAAGAAAACTAGAGCAGTACTGAGCTTGTCATTTCCCTCCCTCTGGATTTCTTTTGATTTCTCTTAGAACAACCACTTGCAGCCCAACCAAGCAGTTAAGCTACCTGCCTCCTATCCCATATGGTTTGATAAGCACTCATTTTTCTCAGATTTTCACAGTGGTGAAGACTGAGGACCATAGCTTAAAATGGACAAACTTGATAGCCATGCCACAGCTCCTTCATTTATTCCAAGTGGGAATTTCACAAAGAATGCCAATTAATGACAAGTCTTCAAGGAAAATGAAAGTCAGACAAGACAGTCACACACCACATCATCTCGTTTGGTAGGGGAAAATTTGTGTACTTTGCCATTGGAAAAGAAACCAAGTAAGCAATCACCCTGGAGCCATGCCTGCCCCAATCCATCACTGCTGCCAACACACAGAGCCCCCTGGACTTACGAGAAGTTGAGCATGGGCTGCCCCACGTGAGAGATGTGCACTTCCTCCAGGTACTGGAAGGGTTTCATTGTAGGGAAGGTGCCGTCCCCTGGAGGGTCTGACAGCCAGGTGCCCAACAGCCAGGACAGGGGTTCCATCACAGGGTTCAGCTGGGGAGTCTCTGTGCAGGAAAAGGAACAAAGAAAACTCAGGGATCTGTGCTCTGCAGGCTGCTGTGAGCTGCCCCCAGCTCACAAAAGGCCTCAGAAATGGCTCAACACCACAGCAGGGCTTTCCTTCAGAGCAGTGGCAGCTCCAAGGTGGAGATGGGAACAGTCAGGGAAAGTGGGTCTCTTTCCAAACCAGCCCTTAGCCATACACAGAGCACTCTTGCACGTGGTCCATTTCTGACTCCTCTCTGTAGCTTGAGCTGAAAGAAAAGCCCCCTCCCATCTACATGCAGGGAAGAAGATGACTGAAACCTCTGCATAAAGAATAATCATTAAATGATAATGAAACCTCTCATGCTCTGGGCTAATCAAGCACTGAGTACATACTGTTCCTGTTTGTTTCAGAGGCCAAGGAAATGAATCCTCATTTCAAAAGAAAATCAGGCTGTGTACCTACTCAAGATCAAAGTTTGCCTATAATATTTTTTAAGAGGTTAACAATGGCCTGAACTCATACAAGGAGACAAGGAAGGATCATTCAGGAGCTGTTCTACTAAGCCTCTGGACTAAGACAAACATTTTTAAAAGACTCAGGTGCCTGTAAGGTAAAGAGTAAATGGAAGAGAGAGATATTTCCCTTTGTCACTGCAGTTATGAAAAAGCAACCAAGGTCTATCTGACAAAGTTAAAACTTCTTTAACAAATCATTTTACAGAACCACGGCATTAGCTGGATTGGAAGGAATGCACAAAGATCATCAAGTCCAACTCCTGGCCCTGTGCAGGACCATCCCACAGGGTCACACCATGTGAGACTCATCCAAATGCCTCCTGAACTCTGTCAGGTTTGGTGCTGTAGGAGAGTTTTGATAAAGAGCTTTGCATTTTACTTTCAGAGGTTGTGACCTGAAAAAAACACATCAGGAAAATGGAGACAGACAATTTAAAGCCACGTGAAGAGCAGAGCAGATCCATTGCTAAAGTGTAAGCAGGGAAAGCAAAACGTCACCTATGGGATGTTGGGAAAGATGGATTCCCACACAAACAGGATGGCTGCTACTCTCAGTAGTTTGTTATGCAGAAAAATATGACTGAAGAAAGCTTAAAGCATGTCCTCCTCCCCCTCATGGGATAAATATTTCATACTGGCAAGGTGGGTGTTCCAGGGGGGTGTTTTCCACACCCAGTGAGATCAAGAATACAAGAACAAGCTGCCTCTCTGGCTGGTCTAAAAGACACAGACTCAACTGCAGGGAGAAATCATAACCTAAAGGAGTAAAAGGCTGTGGCCAAAATTTACTTGACCAGTCTGAGTTTTGCTGTGCTCTTCATGAAATGTCAGGCTGAAAGAGTGAGCAAGGGGGAAGGACAGTCCACACCTGAAATGCCAAAAGGGAAGGAACAGCAGCTTTCCTGGGTAAAGAAACCACTTGTGGTACTCATTCTCCCACAGACAGCAGGATTTAAAAGCCAGCCCGAGTCAGCAAAGTGCTGCTACTTGCTTTGCTTCATCCTGAAGTGTTTTGCCATGGAAGCAACATGAGGAAACATGAGAGCTCACTAGAAATGGGTGATAAAGGTCTGCAGCATCAGAGCCAGGAGCTGTGGAACATCCTGTCAGACTGTGCAGTCCCCAGCAGCTTGCCCAGGACTTGGAGAGGGATTCCCACAATCTGCACAGCAGTGTCAGTGTACTGGGCACTATTTCCCTGTACTCACCTTTCCAGTTCCCTGAGGAGGGCACACAGTTCTCTGGGTAAGGAGTGTCCTGCTCCTCCCTCCAGCTGATGTTTGCCCTTCACTCTCTGCTGCATTTCTTTCCAAGCTTTTTGCAGGCTCATCTCCCACGATGGAAGTGAAAAGCAAAGCTTTGCAAAAGCTGCAGGAGGCTGCAGCCTGGGCTGCTGCTGCCCTCTCCTGGGTCAGCATCCCAGGAGCAGGCCAGCTTCTGTCACCACAGTGCTTTCGTAGGGCACTTCCTTTTCTTCTGCTTGCATTTCAGGAAAAGCACCAAAACAACAGATGACAGGAATGGCTTTAGCCATTCCCACTCTTTAGCCTTGATAATAAACCAAGAGAAGCCAAGTGATCATTTCCAGCACCCCCAGCTTGACCCCACTGCTTTGCTGTGCAGAGCCCAGCCTGGCTGCAGCTGCCTGACCTGGTGAGCTGCTCTCACTTCCAAAGAGCTGGAATTCCAGCCAGCTGGAAAGTGAAGATGAAACTGTACATCCTGAAACAACACAGCCAAGTGATCATTATTACTTTCCTAAACCACCTAGATGGCAGCAAAGCTGAAGAGTTCTTTAGTTCTCGTGTGGCTTGGAAAAGTTGAGAGCAGCAGAAGTGAATAAGGAGCAGGGACTGAGTGAAGTGCAGGTAAGCACAGACATCCTGAGCTCATTCAGTGCCCTTCTTACCTTCACTGTTGGTCTCTGACTGGTGCACTAAGACTTTTCTCCTTGCTGGCTGGAAGGCTGGGCTGGGAGAGTGGAAAAACAAGAGGGGAGGCAGACAGGAGAGAGTCTGATTGAATCCATCCCCCAAAAAAGCAGCCATCTGAAGAGCAATTTGCTTTTTTATGTCATGGTCGGGGCAGGTAAATGCAAGACTATTGTAGCAACAAGAAGTTCTTTGCTGAGCTGCTTTGTTTCAAATTTCAGGTTTATAGATACAGTCACTGTCAAGAGAAGCTCCTCTGACACTGATGAAGGAGCCTGTACATCCCTTTTTAAAGGTCTAAACTCCTGGCACATAGTTTTTACAAAAAACCCACTAATGTGGCTTAAAAGTGTCTGATAATATCAAGAATAGAGATGACATCTGAGAATTTGCAGTGCAAGAGATCCTGGTCACCTTTTTGCAATGCTTAAAGCTTCACACTCAGAGGGGTCCTCTTAATGCTGATTCTCTTGCATTCACATGCAGAGTCCCTCTTTTACCTACTAACAGGGAAGCTCTCTCTGCATCCTCCTTCTTAACAAGGATAGTCCTGGAGTCACTTTCCCCTGGAAGCCATCAGGGATCCAGCATCTCCCAGACCCCCTGGTGCAGTGGAAGGTGTCCCTGCTCATGGCACAGGGTTGGAACAGGATGAGCTTTAAGGCACCCTCAACCTAAACCATCCTGTGGCTCTACAAAACCTCCCTGAAATCAGCCACGACACTCAGGAGCTGTAACAGTTTGGGAGATAAAACCACACACCCATAAGTAATTTGATCACCTTGATCTCTTTCCCCTCAGGAAGCCACAACCACTGTGTCCATGCCCTGAGCACACAGGTCAGTTCCATTTCACCACCTGACCCTGCTCCAGCCCTCCAAACTCACAGATACACTGTTCCCACACCTCTGCCATTCCCAGAGTTTACAAAGACAAATCCCACCCTGCACTGTGACACAGTCAGCCTGGAACTGGCTTTGCAGCAGGAGATGCCTCCCTGCCTTGAGAGAAACCAGACAGAGCAGCTGAACAGCCCCCTGGGGCCACGTCTGCACAGCTGGTGTGCCTCTCCAGTGGGATCCCTGGCACAGAAAGCTCTGTTGGCACAAATTCCTACACAGCTTTATCAGTAAAGCTGCACTGAGTGGCCAGCTGGTTGCTAACAAAGCAGCTAACCTATTTCCTTGAGCTGGGGAACACTTCCTGCTGAAAGCATGAGGAAAAAAGAATTAAAAAAAAACCCCACCCACCAAACAAACCCCCAAAACAAACACACAAAAAAAACCAACCCCAAAACAAATTCCCAAACAAATTTTTGCTTGAAATTTAATTTTTTTTGGCTTAAAATTTAAATTTTTGCTTTGGGGATTTGCTTTAAATCCCCAAACAAAATCCCTGAATCTTCAAAGTGTGGGGTCTGCAGTGTCAACTGGGCAGTTCCCTGAAGTTCTTCCTTCAGCACAGCTGCTCACTGGGATTAAATCATCACCATCATCATCACTATCAAGGTTCTGGTAATTAAGGAGCAGCCTCACTCAGCATATTCTGCCCACATTTAACTACAGAAGGTGCCTTTATACTCTGCTGCTCTGCCCTGAGAGTTGCAGCCCTTCAGGCACTTTGCTGATGCTCTCCCCAGCAAACCAGTGAAACATTCCTGATGTGCACCAGCTCCATCACAGAATATCCTCGGGTTGGAAGGGACCTGTCAGGACTGAGTCCAGCTCCTGGCCCTGCACTGGACACCCCACGAATGACACCATGTGCTGGAGAACATTCTGAACTCTTCTTGAACTCAGGCAGGCCTGGTTCTGTGACCATTTCCTTAGATGGATGTCTTGGGTTGTAGAATAAGATATGCACAAAGTATTCTTTCACCCTCTTCATCAACTGTTGAAACCAATTGTTGAAGCAGTGTTCTTCCAGGTTCCCCCTCCCTTTTTCTGTTAAG
>JBBMKD010000013.1:21430971-21447396 GCA_037834095.1 Argya squamiceps | reverse complement strand
TGGGACTTCCCCTCAGCCCAGGCTGGTGGCTGAAGGCAAAAGGCCCTTTTTACCCACCACCCTTGCAATAAACCCACATGTTCTAGAATGTCTCAGGTTTGCAGAGTTCCCTCCCCCTGCCCTCCATGGTTGCTCCTACAGTTCCCTGTGAGGCTGGTGAGGCCCTGGCCCAGGCTGCCCAGAAAGGCTGTGGCTGCCCCATCCCTGGAACTGTCCAAGGCCAGCTTGGATGGGGCTTGGAACAACAAGGGATAGTGGAAGGTGTCCCTGCCCACGGCAGAGAGTGGAACAGACTGAGCTTTAAGGTTCCTTCCAACACTCCTGATCTGTTAAAGCTGTGTCCAGGTGTGCTAAAACAAGGTGAAATTGCTGTTCTAGGGCAAGGAAGGGCCTTGTTTGACTTTCATTTCATCTGATGGTGCCTCTGGATCAGGAGAGAAGACATATGGGAGCTGCTTGGTAGGCAGTGGCAGACTTGTTTATGGCCACAAGGAGCAAGCAGTAAATGGCTGGTTCTTCTCTCACATAATTGTAGGGAGGATTCTGCTATTGGATAGAGTAAGAAAGCCAGAACAGATCTGAAGAGGAAAAGGGCCAAAATTGGCATGGGGAGAGGATAAGAAGGGAATCCACCACTCTCATCATTTTTAGGAATATTCACTGGTGGTTTCTTCTTTTTTTGTTTATTGGGGCATCCTGCCCACAGGCTGGCTCTGGAGGCTGAGCAGCTCTTCTTGCCCATCCTGAGCCTGCCTGCTGTGGCTGCAGCACTGCAGTAACCAAAGCTACAAAGCTGAGCACCTGCCCTGCTGGTTGCTGCAGCCCTGCACAGTCCTGGCCTCAGCAGCCTTCCCATGGCTTGCTTCAGGCTGATTCCTGAGGCAGTGAACCCATCCAACACAAACCTAGCAGCGTTTTCTGCCAGGGCAGTGCTCTGAAACAGCTGGGGTAGGGTTACAGGTGAGATCTGGCAGGCACCATTTGGGCTGGCTTGGCTGCCACAGGGCCAAGGTCAACAGCCAGGTAATTTCTGCCTGGAGTGCAGGACAGTCACTTTGTAAAGTCACAGCTCTTGTCAGGTAGCCTCAGCTGGATCTGACTGAGAAGTGTGTATCTAACCTTAGCTGAAAGAATGTGCTGATGCCCTTGGCTTAAACAAAGGCCAGTTTTAAAACAGAAATTGGGTTATCTTTCATCTTTAGCCTGCAAATATCACTTCTAGAGCTGAAGCATGCTGGCTACAAGGCTCAAAAGTGTGCTGTAGACTCTGTTCAGCACTGATCCTGCTTCAAGTGACCATGTCCATACAACTTGTCATGTGCAGGGGTGTGTGTGCTTGTTTTCCTCAAATGTGGATCATAATGTCCCTGTTCAGGGCCTGAAAGTCACTGTGTGAGTGGGTCTGGTGTGTTACATGTCTGTTGGTTTGTGTTTGATACTTTGTGCCCCAAACATTGTGGATATGTTGTTTCATACATCTGTGAATTTGGTCACTGATTGGGTTCAGCCAGAGGTTCACAGGAGATGCCTTTTGTTACCGCAGTGAAGAAACATAAATCTTTATCCTTTTTGTGTCAGTGTTCTATGAGAAAGGGCATCTCAGCTGGGCCTGAGATGCAGGAGAATCCTGTGCATCACAAAGGTGGTGAAAATCTGAGAGCCAGGACCTGCCAGCAGCAGCTGCAGCAGGAGGGGTGTTGTGTTAGATCTGTTGGAATATGTTTGTAATAAATGGTTTGGATCCAGCTGGGAAGCTTTAGGCAGGTTCTGCTCTTCTGTGGCACCACAGAACTGCAAAGCCTGCCAGATATCAAGGTGAATTTAGCCTGTGCCAAGCTCTCTGCTGCCCAAACTGCAGGTAAATATGTTCATACACAGCTCAGGACTGCCACGTGCTTTGTCTGATCAGGAGACCTGCAGTGACACCCCATTCAGCAACAGCTCTGGCTTGGCAGCTGATTTTGGGTCCTCTGGACAGGCAGGCTACTGCAACAAAAAACCTGTTTTAACAGGAGAAACTGCTACAAATAATAACTTTGAGTTTCCTCAGAACCTCTGGTAACTGTGTCTGTGCATCAGATGCACACATACACCTTCTCCCTTCTTGAGCAGCAGTATAGGGAGGAACTGTAAACATCCTGTAAACTGTAAACAGTATAGGGAGGAACTGTTGTCTCTTCTCCTGAGGCTTTAGATCAAAGTCCTATTTCTTCTGAATTTAGGTGTAATATTGTCCTCATTCAGCTGGGTTTGAAGCTCTCAGTAGTGAACAAATACCCAGCTGAGATGGCAAATGGCTGGTGATTAATGTGTTTGTTTACATCATGTCCTACCTGCTAGGGTGTCCTGGCATTCACTTTAGGCTGGGAATAAATTAAATGAGCTTCTGGCATTCTGCCCAACTGCCTTGGCTTCATGATTCTTTAATCATGCTGTGGCTTTCTTTGGGGTTTGGGTTGGGTTTTTGTTGTTTTTTTTTTTTTCACACACCCAGCAAGTAATTAAATTGACCAGTAAGACAGGTAGGCTTGGAGTTGTTTCTGGACCAGAATTTACATAACCTGGGTGCATTACAGCCTGACTGTTTGTTTGTCAGGCCTTTAGGATGAGGATGCAGAGTGCTTATGTCATGTGTATGCCCTGAGGAGTTCTGCTGCCCCATATCTTAGAGGCAGAGCTCATGCTGCAATTGCAGAGTTTCATGACCCTACTGCTTCAGGTCTGTAGTTTGTCAATGATCCCAAATAAAAAGTATGAAGGTTTTTGTGACCTTTAGGAAAGTTATAACTACTCTAGACAGATACTATGTTTGTATCTTGCTACAGCTACTTAATTACAGGTGAATATTTCCTGTGTTAACTCATAATGCTGTCCTCACTCAGTTCATTTGTATCCTCTGGAACAAATATATCTCTGTGAACTCCTCTGGAGTTGGACACTCCAGAACTTTCCTCTTTCTGCCTACAAGCTTTATGAATTCAGGTCAGTTGTCTGACCTGTTAATCAACTTGTCCAGCTTTGTTGGCACAGGTGGTTGGTTGCTCACCTTTCTGGAAGAATTTGCATTTTTGCTGCCCAGCAAGTACCAGGTGCTGTGGCTTGGAGTGAGCTCAGCTGAGGCTGAGCCCTGCAGCAGCCATACACACACATCCCACAGCCCCAGCACAACCTCCTCAAGTTCTTCTTGGGTTTGAGTGCTGGAGGCTTTTGTTAAAGAGCAGTTGTTGATCAGAGGAATGACTCAAGGCCTGGAAACAGAGTCCTGATGCTTTGTGCTCCTGTTCCCTTTGCACAGGGAGGCTGTGCCAGTCCAAGGTGCCGTGTGCTGGAGCTGCAGCCTGCCCTGCCCTGGAGTCAGAGGTGCTCTATAACGGGTGCCCAGAGGACGTGGGGCTCAGGGAGAGGCTCAGCCTGTGGAAACCTCTGGTGCTGCTGATACCTCTGCGCCTGGGGCTCACAGAGATCAATGAAGCCTACATTGAGACACTAAAGGTAGGCAATCTGCAGCTGAATTCCTGCTGGGGTGACGCTGAAGGATCCTCTTGGGGATTAAGTAATTACTCAGGAGTCATTGCAAAAGAAAAATGTGTTTAGAGACAATTCTTATCAGAGGTCAGGATACAGGTTCTTGCAAGCTGTGGTCAGGAAAATGGGGGGGCTTGAGGGGTTGGGCCTTTTTTGGTTGGGTTTTTTTTTTTCTTTTGAGGATCTTCACAGCCTAAATCTCAACCCCTCTTTGTGTGCAGATGGTACCAACCCGCTGAAGCCTTTGTTCAGCACAACTGTCCCCTGCTTGGTGGTAACCTGAGTGTTAGTTAATACAGTGTTGCACTCTCCCCTTGGCAGGGGTGCTGAAGTTGGTGCTGCAGACTGAGGCTAAGAGCTGTCAGGTGGTTGCAGGTTGGGGTATTGAGAAGCTGCAGAATTTAGGGTGTGCACAACACAGGGAGCACAATGCTAGCAAGCTCTGAGCTTGGATAAGAGACCTCCAGATTCAGATTTGTGGCAGGTTACTTCCCTTAAATCAGTAGATCGTGCTTGGCTGCTCCAGGTGGATAAGGAACTTAAACTGTTTCCTGAATGATTGTTCCCTCCTGAGAGCACTGTTGCAACCTGATGACAGCTCCAGGGATCTTGCAGCAGAGCCAGGACATGCCCATACCAAGTCCTGGAGTAGTGCAGCTTCTTTCATTTGGTCCACCTGTCTACTCCTTCCAGCAGTTAAAAGTGTTACTGAGTTTCTTCGTGTTCCTAGAAAGCCTTTTGTTGCAGCCTGATGGAGATTTTCTCCAGAAATGGCTGATTTTGCTGCTAGAGTTACTGATTTTTCATGTCCCTGTCCATCTTTCCCACTGCATTTTTGGATGTTTGCCTTTGTTCCCAGCTGCTGTTTCACTGTCTGTCAGCTGTGTGTTTTCTGTGTTGCTTTTCCAGCACTGCTTCATGATGCCCCAGTCCCTGGGAGTGATCGGAGGGAAGCCAAACAGTGCTCACTACTTCATTGGCTATGTAGGTGAGTGCCCAGAGGACTGTCCAAAGAATCTCCCCCTGGCTAAAAACTGCTTGTGGGGTGACACAGCTCTCCTGCTTAGCCTGTGGTGCATGCTGCAGGGTTCTCCTTTCCTGCTGGAAGCGTGGAAGGCTGCTGTGGGCTGAACCTCTCACCTGAGTGATGCAGATTTGAACAGTGGCCATAAACTTTCACTGTGTAACACTAAATCTGGTCTGTGGAATGCATAGAGCCTGCTTCCTGCATTCAGAGCTGACCTCCCTCTGTGGCTTGGCTGGATTTAACTGTTCTTTAGGTGTTCCTCAAACCCTACCACCTCTTATTACTCTCCTCCTTCCCTCTGGTTTCCTCTCTGCCAGAGGCCTCAGGTTATTTGTGCTTTAGATTTCTGGGGTCTATTTGAGCTCACTCAGGAAAGGAGGAGCAGGAACAATACCCAGATAGTGCCTGTGCCTCAATCCCAGGGTGTCACAGTGCAGTGGCCACCGTGGTTGTGCTGGCAGCTGAGAAGCGTTTGGGGAAAGTGGCTGAAAGCAAGATGTGCCTGGGATGTGGATTCCTCTGTGTGGAATTCCAGAGCAAAAATTCCAGAGCTGGCTCTGCTGTTCCTCTTTCACTAATTCTTACTTCTGGCATGGTTCTTGATGTGTCCTTTCCTCTGTGCCCAGGTGAGGAGCTGATCTACCTGGACCCCCACACCACGCAGCCGGCGGTGGAGCCCGGGGACGGCGGCTGCCTCCCCGACGAGAGCTTCCACTGCCAGCACCCTCCCTGCAGGATGAGCATCGCCGAGCTCGACCCCTCCATCGCCGTGGTGTGTCCTGTTCTCCTGGTCCCCATCACCCCAGGGGCATTGCTGGGGTTCCCCTGTCCCACAGGGAGCTGGCAGAGGCAGTGGGGATGGGCTGGGTGTTCTGCGGTGCTCTGGGTTTTGGTGACGCTGGTAAAGCTGCTCCTCGCAGAGAGTGGCTTGTCCCAGTTAAATACCATTCCTCATGGAACAGTGTCACTCTCTTGGGTTTAGTTTGGGCCTTGATTCCAACCTTTTTGATGGGCAGATCTCAATCCATTCCTGAATCCATATGATGATGCATCATAGCTTGTTTTCTGTTGAACCTGAGATGCCTGCCCTTTGCTTCCTTTGTTCCTCCTGGTTTCCTTTCTGCAGTAATGAAAATATTGATGATTCCAGCACTTGGATAGCCTGGACACATTAAGCCTTTTCGGAATGTTCAGCTTACTTACACACGTGCAGTGTGAGGCACGTTTTCAAAGCCAGGCAGTCAGGAGTAGTATCTGCTCTCAGTCCTGATTATGTTACTTGGTGTTGACACAGGGCCTTAAGTCTGAAATGATCAATCTAAAATATAGAAAGATAAAGTTTTTTTCTTCTTTTTTTTCCAGGGCTTTTTCTGCAACACAGAGGCAGACTTTAATGACTGGTGCCAGCAAATCAAAAAGGTTTGTGTTTATGGATCTGGTCAGACATTGGAACAGGCTGCCCAGGGCAGTGGTGGAGTCCCCATCCCAGGAAGTGCTCTGAAGGCATGTGGATGTGGCACTTGGGGACATGGTTTAGTGGTGATATTGGCAGTGCTGGGGGAGTGATTGGACTCGAAGATCTTGGAGTTATTTTCCAGCTTTAATGAGTCTCTGATTCTCTGTCCCTGGGAAAGGAATATCAGGTATTGTTTCGTTATTAAACTACCAAAAGGAGCATAGCTCTGAAATCCTGTTGGTGATGTGATTCGAAAGCTTAGAAAAACATTTTTCCAGCTACAGTGGAGTCCTAACAGATCATTATTACCCCTTAAGTGCCCCAGCAGTGCAGAGCTGCTGGTTCTCATGGCTCTGCTCTGTGTCCACAGCTGTCCCTGGTGAGAGGAGCCCTGCCCATGTTCGAGCTGGTGGAACGCCAGCCCTCACACTTCTCCAACCCCGACGTCCTGAATCTCACACCAGGTGAGGCCACCAGGGAGGGAGAGCTGAGGGTGAGCCAGGCCCTTTGGGTTTCTGGAAATCATGTGGAATTACAGGATCACTTCTAGTGTGTTCCTGTTCCACCTGGAATTTAACCTGGAGCTCCCAGGTCAATTGATGCAGTTCTTTGGCTTTCAGCTAGAGGTTTGCAGTTCCACAGTGTCTCAGGAGGATTTCTAGGATAATCTGTGAATGGTGATGGTGACTGAGCAGAGGAACAAACAAGCTCACAGGCTGTCATGGCAGTGTGACTCTGTGGTTTCTGAAGGGATGCTTGGAGGAATCAAAAGCATCCAGTGCAAAGGCTGAAAATGAAAACCGAGTTTGTAGGTAATGAAAATGCTCCAAGACAGGACTAGTTCCAGCATAAGGCACTCCTTCCTGGCATGTGCCAGTATCAGTGGGAAAAAGGACAAGTGCTGGGCACTAATCTTGCCTGTCAGGCTCTGCTTATCACATTAATAATATGAGCAAATGTTGCAGGAGATAAAGCCATTTGCTGCTTCTGCCAAGAGCAGTGAGTGTGTGTGGGCAAGCCTACCCTGTCACCAGGCATTGGGTGCCTCCTGGCAACCTGCACCCTGCACTTCTGCTCTCTCTCTCTGCCCTCCTCCCTTAAAAGCTTTCATTATCACACTTGCCCTTTGCTGTTAAGAGCACTCAATTCCCTTAAACTGTCAATTGATCCTTGCCTGTCTTAAATTGTCTCTAATGTTGTCTTTCCTACTCTTAAAAATGTTTCTGTCATGGATTACTTGTCCTTCTCCCTCTTCCCTGGCTTGTAGAGCCTCTCCCATCTGCCAAGGCCATTCCATTTGTGTTACTCCTGTCTCTCACTAGAAGAAGTAATTGAACTTTGAGCCCCTTTCAGGGCCTGAAGGGGTTCCAAGAAAGCTGGAGAGGGCACACAGTGACAAGGAGAAGTGGGAATGGCTTCCCACTGCCAGAGGGCAGGGATGGGATATTGGGATGTTCCTCCCTGTGAGGGAGGTGGGAACCTGGCACAGGGTGCCCAGAGAAGCTGTGACTGCCCCATGCATAGAAGTGTCCAAAGTCAGGTTGAACAGGGCTTGGAGCACCCTGGGATAGTGGAAGGTGTCCCTGCCCATGGCAGGGGGGCAGGACTGGATGATCTTTAAGGTCTCCTCCAACCCAAACCATTCTGGGATTCTGTAACTGTCCAGCCTGAATTAATAAAGTTTCTCCTTTACTTTCCCCTATGCTAAAGTTGCTTCCTTCCCTTTTAAGTGTGAGCTCCTTCTTCACCATATAGTTGGAATGGTGGAGTTGGAAGGGTGGGATCAACTAACATTACCTTTCCTCACAAAGTGAACTGTGCTAATTGCTTTTAGGAGAGTGCATGCTGTTATTACATTCCCTAACAGTTGCACCAAAAACAACTATAGCAGAAACAATTCTCTAATACATAAGGGTAAATGTATCTCTTAACTGAGACAGAAATCTTCATGGGTGTTAGTTCAGACCTGGGCAAATTCTCTTTTGAGCCTCATGAGGCAGAACAGTCTTCTGCTAATGCAGAGCTGGGGCACAGGAGGGTTGTACAAAACAGTGGCAGCAGAAATGTGTTTGGCTCTGAGGAAGACAACGTGCTTCTGTGCTCCATGTAATTCTCTGCAGTGCATTTTTCATATCACTGACTTGTTCTTACCCTCCTCAGAGCCCTGCCTCGGGTTTGTCACTGAGTCTTGGAGCTTGCAGGCACCTGGCACTCAAAGTGTGCTGGTCTCACTGACAGTCCCAGCATCCCTCTGAGGCAGCGCTCTCTCCTTCTCTTCCAGACTCCTCTGACGCCGACAGATTGGAAAGGTTCTTCGACTCAGAAGATGAAGACTTTGAAATCCTGTCCCTTTGAAAACAAATAGGAAACTGACTCTGCAAATTTGTGTATGTGTGGGGAGAAGGGGGGAGGGAAGCTCCTTCGAGAGCCTGGGGCTACCGGTTTTCATAGGCGCTTGCTGCCATCCCTGCCTCCCGTCCATCCTGGCATTCCGTGCGGCCTCGGAGCGCAGCGCGCAGTGTCTGCAGTGGGATGAAGAAACCCAGAGGGTGTTACAGCCTTGCTGGCTGCAGTTGGAATTGCTCAGCAGCAAACAGTTGCTGGAAGTGGATGCAGTGGTGCTTAGGAGTTCAAAGCCTATCTGTTACATCAGCAGGTCAGCTGGGCCTTCCGGGGGAGGCACGGAAATGGTTAGAGCGCTGAATCCTTCCATGGGGACGCCCCTCTGAAGCTTAAAGTAGAGCCTACCCATCATTTAGCAGGAGAAACGTCCAGTTAATGCCTTTAGTAGCTTCCCTTCTCACTGGCCAACCTGGACTGCAGCTCACAGTGCCAGGGAACAGCAGCCACGTCCCACAGACAGCTGTGAAGCCTCCGGAGTGCAGGTCCCTACGGTACAACTCCTGTTCATGCTCTGCAGGACACTCAGCACTACCTCTCGTGTTCACACCCTATGGAAAGGGAATTGAGGGAACTTCTAAGTGACTGGGAATTCAATAAGTGAAGTGTGGAGCAGTGCTGTGCTGCTGGGGAGCATCTCAACCCCAGTTTAACAGAAGGAATGGAAGAATAGAAAATGTGTGTGTTGTTCGGTGAGTCAGTCCATGTGTTTCTACAGTGGAATAGTCTCTACAGCAAGTACCTTCAGGAAAGCTGCTTTGAACAGAAAACTGAATTCTACAGCCCTGGAAGAAAGAGTCCAGAGCTGGGAGAGCTGAAACAGGGCAGCAGAGATCTGCCAGGCATGTGCCAGGCTTCTTCTGCCTCTCCCCCAGTGTGCTGGCATAGTGACTAGGGAGTGATGTCCTGCCAAAAACCCAAGCTGTAAACCCTCTTGAGGTGCCCTGGGTGGTTTGGTCAGCACTTCCTCCAGCTACTCCTGTCAGGCATTCCCTTTCCAAAGCAGAAGAGATGCCTGGAGATCGAGTAGGTTTCTGAGCTGTGTCGGTACCTTGCCTCTGCCCACTCCCCTCCCTGTGGAGTGTGCCCAGAGGTGCTGTAGGAGCTAACCTGGAGAAACCCTTGTCAGGTAACCATCCCAAGAAGGGCAGAATGCCTTGAGAAGGTCCAAATATACTGGAAATTTTAGCTACTTTAAGATGGTAGCTGTGCCTAGGGCCCTTCTCCACAGAGAGAAAGGTAAACATGGAGGAGAGCTGTCTCCATGCACACTGCAAGGGAAGTTGCTGCCGTAGTTTCCTTGGTGTGTGCTGCACACTGCAACCCTGTTTACAAGGCTTTGGTTTGTGCATTCAGGTTTGGAACCTGTCAGATGATGGTGGTGTGCCCCAGGGTGGTGCCACCAGGTTAGAAATGATCTGTTTCCCCTGTGACTGACCTACTGATGCTCTAACTGTCCCCGTGAGACCCGAAAGCAGAGGTTTGAACTGGGAACCACAATGCTTCTGTCACTAAATTATTATTTGCTGCTTTCTGCCTGCTTCTCCTCTTCTCTCATGTAGTCAGGGGAAGAGGCAGCAGAGGAAGTGGGGCTGTGCTCCATTCATCTGCTTTCAATTTCTATCTGAATAAACAGATCTAAAATCTTTGCCTGTCCTGATGTCCTTGCACACGTTGAAGGTGGTGGTGGGTGGTATGCTGTACACCACAAGAGTCCAGTGTGGAGGGGCTCCAGGAGAGCTGGAGAAGGACTTTGGACAAGGGCCTGGAGGGACAGGACATGGGGGACTGGCTTCCCACTGCCAGAGGGCAGGGTTAGATGGGATACTGGGAAGAAATTCTTCACTCAGAGGATGGGAAGGCCCTGGCACAGGTTGCCCAGAGAAGCTGTGGCTGCCCCATCCCTGGGAGTGTCCAAGGCCAGGCTGGACAGGCTTGAAGCAACCTGGGACAGTGGAAGGTGTCCCTGCCCATGGAAAAAGATGATCCTTGAGATCCCTTTCCAACCCAAATCAGCCCATGACTACTGTTTATTTCATGTTCATGGTTTTGTTTAAGGACAGTTCTGCCAGACAAGATTTTACCTGAGTGTTGACACAACCCCAATAACGGGGCTAAGCTCAGTTTAGATATTTTTTAACAGGTATGTCTGGCTTTTCAGTGAGTTGTCTTGTCCCAGTCTTACTGGTACTGATGCAGCATTGCAGGGGCTCATCTCCTTCCCCAGGAGTGTCTGTCTGCCAACAGCTGGGCAGCTGTGGAGGGAAGGCAGCAGCTTTTGCCACTGTAGCTGATGTTGTATGAGCAATTTTGTTTTAAATATTCAGCTTCATCTCCCTGGTGATGAACCAATTCAATCTGCCTCTCTGTGAGTTAGAGAGGCTTTGGTCTGTGGAGATCAGAGCAGTCCACCCTACTGGAAGGTGAGTCAAACATCCAGCAGAGACACCTGAACTCTCCTGGCCAGGCCCATCTCTCACTGTCCCTTGCAAATGATTAACATTCCAGTTTGTTCTGGTGATTTAGGTGATTCAGAGCTGGTCTGGTTTCAAACTCCACTGGGGTGTGTGCAGGAGCCACAAGTGACTATTCCTCTCATCCTGGCCAGTCTAAGATAATTTATGTGCCACTTGTCCTCCAAACTGGCCTTGCTCTGAGCTCATTCATCTGATTCAGGCTCTTACCTGTCCAGCATTGCACAGCTGGGGAGGAGGCTTGAATTCACCTCTTCCTTTTTTCCACAGCTATAGCAAACAGCTTTCCTTGGATGTAGTGCCTGAAGTGCAGCACTTTCACCTCCCATTTATTGTTCTAGAAGATAAATAATCATACTGAAAAAAACTGTGCCAAATGCTTAAAAGAACAATTTATTATCAAGTCCTCTACAAACTGGTTTGAGCATGGGGGATGCATTTACAATGATCAGAAACAGCAATTCCCTAAAAAATGGGAACTGTCTGTGTCCAGGGATGTCCCTGGGCTCCACACCCACATCTGCACTCCAGGACTGGAGCTGTAACAGGAGCTCCTGCTTGAGAGAGGGAGGTTTTGACAAGGAATTTGATACACACTCATGGCATATTCATTTAAAAAATGCAGAAGGGACTATGCAGGATGGAAGGGAGGAGCAGATAATAACAAGGACATCAGCAAGCACGTTGGACCCCAAAGAATACACAGGATCTAAGCTGAAGCTGCTGGGATGACAGTCACCCAAGTGTGGAAGACTCAGGAAGTGACATTTCCCTTGCTCTTTGAGACCTGTATGAAGTTTCATTTCCAGAGTTCTCCCAAAGGTTTATTCTGAACCTCCTGCATTGTCTTCTCTGCAATGGACTTGATTTCTCTGTGCAAGTCTTCAATGCTCTTTGAAGCATTCACTGTCTGTTTCCAGGACAACAAAAATACAGGAGAGAAAACAGAGAATACAAAAATGTGTTACTGGACACCAAAAAATGAGAAAAACCTTGTTAAGGTTACTCCCCCCCATTCCTCAATACTGTTACTCTTCCTGAGTAGTGAATGAGCTAATTACACCTCCTCTCTGCAGTTTCTGGAGTGGGTTGGGAGAAATCAATATCTGTAGGAATAGGCATTTAAGAAGTAGATGTGAGGGTGGATGAAGGGAAACAGAAGGAACTGCTGCTGCATGTTGTTTGCTGGCAGTCTCTGGGGTGTGTGAGAGAGACAGGCAAGCTGGGGATTCATCCCAGGTGCACAAAGAGCTGACCAGGGTCTCCTGGAACAGGGAAGTGCCCTCTCTGCCACAGCTCACAGTGCCCTTGGCTGGCCCCAACATGTCCCACTAAGCTGGGAAGGGGCAGCACAGGGATGTGACAGGCAAGATTTGGGAGATGTCACTAGAGGTCCCCACCCTGCTCCGTGACAAGCCCATCAGAGTTAACTCCTCACCTTCCAGTTTAGGGTCTTGTCCTCCATGAGGCAATAGAAGGACTGAAGAACTTTCTCTTGGAAGGAGCTGGTCTCATAACGTTCATGTCCAAAGTTCCCTCGTTCTGCTGCTTCTTCTGGGCTTAGCTGAAGGAACAGGATCAGGTCTGGCTTTGGCAGTCCAACATCAGGCTGTTTGCACCACTCCAGGCAGAAGTTCTGTCCCAAGCAAAGACAACCGAGCTCGAGGTGAGACACACACTAAGACAGGGAAGCAGGTTGGCTGGAGAGTGAGGTGGGAAAGGCACAGCCAAGGATGGCAGGAATTGCAACCCAAATTGCAATCACTCAGCACAGGCTGCAAACTGAAAAGGTGATACCCCAGCTTACCATGTGGGAATTCAGTCCTGGGCATTTGGGAACCAGCAGGTTTTGTTCAGCACCTTTTGTGCCTGTTTGAGTTGGGGAGAGTGAAAGCTTTTCATGCCTCTTGTGCAGATCCCATCTGAGCTCTCCCAAGGCACAGTCTGAGTCTCCACACAGCCATTACCAGTCCAAAAGAAAGCTGCTCCCAAACACAAACACCACAGAGCTGCAATGCAGATCTCTCTCAGCCCATGGAGAAATCCTTCCCAATACTCACCAACACAGGAATTTCACCCCAGACACAACAGATGCACATTTTCAGCTTTTGGATTTTGTTGAGAGGGCTGAAGACTTTTATCAGGGCATGTGAATCCATGATGTTGGTGAGACTGGAGTCCACTCATTGCTCATCCACATGTTAAATCCCTCTAAGAGGAGCTGGCACATCTGCCCTCCAATTTCTCCCCAGATGTTCTGTATCCTGGTAATCTGGGTATTTTTTGGATGTGTGTGCAGTGGGTTTTTCAATCCCATGAGGGGGTAAGAGAAGGTGAAGTGCCACATCAATCTTGGGTGTGAGCTCTGGCAGCCAGTAGACTTCTCTGTTAGGTACAGGCATCAACATCTCCCCTTCTTCTGGGAATGCTTCTTGAGTGAAAAACATGCCAAACTCCATTCTTTTAAGGAGCAGAGGAGGTTTCTTCCAGCAGCAAAGGATGCCATCCCTGCTTCCCAAGGGTGGCATCTGCATGGCTGAGCCTTGCAGGTCACTAGCTACATTCAAAGAAATGTAGACATTTTTAGACAACCTTTTTTCCCCCACCAGAAAATAGCAGAACATTCCTTGCTGTGCCCATGTGGATTTGGGAACATTACTGGGGTGACTCAGCTCGTGTTACACATCCTGGCTCTTAATTTGGGGCTTTTGCAGACACCTGATTAACACCTAAATGCTTCAATGCATCTGTCTCAGGGTTAAGCCACGAGCTACACAATGTCCAGGAAAGCAGGAAGGTGGAAGAAGATGCAGGTCAAGGCTTGGGGATCTCCTCAGTCCTTCCAGGAAGCAGGGAAAGGCTTGGGCAAGAATGAATGTAGGTAACAGCTGGTACTGCAGGCATGGCTGGAGCTTCTGTGACCACAGGATACTCTTAGAGGACTGATGGCTGCTCAGCAGGAACGGGACACATCTGATGGAGTGGGACAAGAGTGTCTGTGCAGAATGGCTCAGAGTGGCTGACAGAGCTGACTTGGTCTGGAAGCAGGAACAGGCCAAAAGGCACAAGTGGGAATGCCAGAAATTCAGGCTAAATGAAGAAAATCACTTCTACTCTGAAGGTGAGCAGAGAACCCAGAAATTAATGGATATACATCCCTGAAGACACTCAGACCTTGGCTGGAGGTAGGCTCAAGCAGCCTGTCTTACATCAGCCCTGCTGCAGGCTGGGCTCTCTGCATTCCATAAGTCCCTTTTATCTAATGTATGTGGTTCTGTTCCTCAAATTTATGGGCCAGCAGCCTGAGCAAGTACAGAGAGCCTTTAATAAACTCCCAGAATCATTCTCCAGAGTCACACAGGTCAGCTTCCAGTCCAGCAGTCTGTCCAGGTTTACACAGAGTCACCAATAAGTTTCACTGCTTGTTCTGGGGAAGGGCAGACCCATGTTAATACCTGAGCTGAAACTTCCAGCCCTCATTTCCCAGGAGAATGGCCCCTGGGCCATTCACACCAACAGCCTCCACCTGGAGCTGCTTCCCCAGGCAGAGAGAGGGGCAGGGCAGGTCTCACTCACCCCTTTGGCACTGGTGAAGGCCACTCCAGAGAAGGCATATCTGTCAACCACCACCGTGATCCCTTGATGGAGTTTCTCCTTCATCATCGGTCTGAAAACATGTGGGAAATAAAATAATAAAGTTGCACTTCTTTGTAGTGACAGAAATGAAAGGAGATCATCTACAGCTCCAGATCACTGCCAGGGGCAGCTGTGATGCAGATGGCAGATGAAGAATTGTTTGTATTCTCCACCATTCTCCACCAAACACCCTTTTCATGACACCCAAACTCAGAGTGCCAAGTGCTGGACACTGTCTAGGCAGCTCCAGGGCTCACAGGTAAGATCACAGGTGAACTATATTGACATGGACAGTTTAGTCCTCTTCCCTTTTTAGGTGGGGCAGTAGATTTTGTGATATGTTCTGCCACTTTTATTTGTGACAGTTCTTCTTAGAACTCACTTATCTGCCTTCTGTTCTCCCAGCTTAATTGGCACTGCCACCACAGCAGAGCCAGCAAAGCTTTTCTGTAAAATGAGAACATTTTGAAATCTGTATTTCCAGGTGAAAACAACAGCCAACACTGATTTCCCCATGTCCACACACAGACTCTGTGACTGAAGCAAGGACAGCCAGTTACAGCTGAACATGGCTGCAGGGAAAATTTGGGCACAATTCCTTAAGCACTATCACTCACAGAGACTGCCTGGCAAAGCAAGGTATCTTCAGGAAAGAGAGTGAATTTTAAGCTGGTTCAATCTCAGCTCCCCAATTTTTTAATCCAGTACAGCACAGGAGTTGGAAATATGGCACCAGTGATTCCAAAAAACCCCCAAACTGTGGGATGTGATCTAAGATTACAAGGGCAGGGTCAGATGGGATATTGGGAAGAAATTCCTCCCTGTGAGGGTGGTTAGGCCTGGCACAGGGTGCCCAGGGAAGCTGTGGCTGCCCCTGGAAGTGTCCAAGGCCAGGCTGGATGGGGCTTGGAGCAGCCTGGGACAGTGAAAGGTGTCACTGCCCATGGCAGGGGGTGGAACTGGATGGGTTTTAAGGTCCCTCCCAATCCAAACCATTCTGTGATTTTGTGATTAAATCCAAAGCTGCAAGAGTCCTCAAGACACATTTCCAGCCTGCTTTCCTGTCTAACCAGGATCACATTCTTGTACTTTCTGTACCCTCTGCAAGCTCAAACCCCGTGGGATTTTTCCACATTTCCCCCACACATTTTTCCTTTAGAACTGAAAAAAACATGATCTTTACACATGTTCCCAGCGGTTGGCAGAGAAGAGCAGGTGAATGGTGTGGTCCTCCAGGTTCTTCTCCCTCCCCAGGTAGGAGCTGATCAGCTGCCCAATCTCTGTGGTTCTGTCTGCAGGAAAGACAGAAGATGCAAAGGCTGCCCCAAACTGCTCTTCCCAGATGGGTATCCATCTCTCTGGGGGGTGTGTCATGGGTGGGAGGTTGGTCTGACCAGGGCAGGGTCTGTCTGTCTGTCTGTCTGTCATGGATGGGATGAGGTCAGTCCATCCAGGGTGGGAGTCTGTCTGTCTGTCTGTCATGGGTAGCAGTTCTGTCCAGGATGAGAGGAATGTTTATTTGTCACAGCTAGGAGAAGGTCAGTCCATAAGGGGCTGGGGATTTACCTGCCTGGAAAGAGGTTGTGGGGAGGAGGTCAGTCCATCCAGGATGAGAGTCCAGAGTCACACAGGTCAGCTCCCAGTCCAGCAGTCTGTCCAGATTTACAAAAAGTCACCAAGTAAGTTTCACTGCTTGTTCTGGGGAAGGGCAGACCCACGTTAACATCTGAGCTGAAAGCTCCAGCCCTCATTTCCAATCTTCATTTCCCAGAAGAAGAATGGCCGCTGGGCCATCCACACTGACAGCCGCTGCCCAGAGCTGACTCTATCAGTCTGTCCGTGGTGGGAGGAGTCTGTCCATCTGTCACGGGTGGGCGGTGGTCTGTCAGTCCGGGCTGGGGGGGGGT
>JBBMKD010000013.1:21413355-21430714 GCA_037834095.1 Argya squamiceps | reverse complement strand
CGGCGGCGAGCGGCGCGCGGGCCGCAAGATGGCGACTGCCATGTACCTGGAGCACTACCTGGACAGTGAGCGCGGGGCGGGGGCGGCGGAGGGGACGGGGCGGGGGCCGGGACCGGTGCGGGGGGCGGTGGGATCGAGGGCGGCGGTGGCAGCGCGGGAATTAAAACTGCGCCACGGGCAGCGCGGGGGTGTGGGGGGGGAGCGGCACTGCGGTTGCGTCATCACCCGGCGCTGGGTGACGTCATCAGTGCGCGCCGGGGAGTGGGACGGTGAAGCCATGGCGGCTGTGGGGGTCAGCAGGGCGGGGGTCCCACTCCTCTCCCTTCCCCTCCCTCGGCTGGGCCGGCACCCAGGCAGCTGCTCAGGGGCTGCTGAGGTGAAAGGGCGGCTCACGGTACGTGACTCACAGGATGGGTTGGGTTGGGAAGGACCTTAAAACTCATCTCGTTCTAACCCCTGCCATGGGCAGGGACACCTTCCCTTGACAGGGTTGCTCAGAGCGTTTAGTAGCGTTTTCCTTGCAGGTATTGAGAATCTGCCGTGCGAGCTGCAGAGGAACTTCCAGCTGATGCGGGAGCTGGATCAGAGAACAGAAGGTGCGTGCAGGTGTTTGGGCAAGGAAAGGCCGAGAGAGCCTGGCCTGAAGGATGGGAAGAGCCCAGTGGAGGCTGGGCTTTAGAGGACGTGTCTCCCTTCTGCTGCTGTTCCTTCTCTTAGCCTGGGTGCTCTGCAGTGTTTGTTTCTTTCTTGTGAGGATACAGCTCACATCAAAAGGCTTGATTTTGTTTCCAGTTAAAATTCATGGTTCTGTGATCACTGCAGTCAGTGGCCACTTAGATGGCCTTCCTCCCATGTATTTTCTTATCTAACAAGTTCTAGATTCCTATGTGCCATGCAGGATAATTTTTTTCTTCCTTTCTGAAGTTTTTGTTGGTGTCTGGCTGCACATTAATTATTTGCATTTTGACCCATCAGAGCAGTAAGTGACTGCACAACAAAATAAAATGTTCTGCATGTGGGAAGACAGGGTGAAGCTGGTGAACTCATGGGTTCAGTTTCTGATCTTAACTATGAATTGAGTTGTGTAAAATAATTTATGAGTTATTTTAAATAAGTTTTATTTAAATAACTTCTGGAGTGCTCTACAGCTTTTAGTTAGCTGTAGAGCACTCCAGAAAGCAGAATCACACCACAAGTGTCAAAGAGTGAACACCTTTAACCTAACTGGTTTTGTTTTTAAAAAGGAAAATGCATTAAGGACTTGAGGGGAATGTAGCAGCTGTCAGGAAGGGCCTCCTAAATGGAAATAGAAAAACAGGAATACCTGTTTTTTCCTTCAGACAAGAAAGCAGAGATTGACAGCCTGGCAGCAGCGTACATCGAGTCTGTGAAGAACATGTTGCCTGAGGAGAGGGTGGAGCACCTGAGGAAGATCCAGAGTGCCTACAGCAAGTGTAAAGAGTACAGTGATGACAAAGTGCAGCTGGCCATGCAGACCTATGAGATGGTGAGCCTTGAGCTGTGGAGAAATGGGCATCCTCTGGAATGGTGCATGTGGAGATGCTTCACAGTGTCACCTTTCTCTGACTTTATTTTTTTTTTTTTTTGCTTAAATTACTTACCAAAACAGAGTATTAGTCCTCAAGCTTATGTTTCTCACTGTTGCCATCCCCAGAAAGCTTTCTCCTTTGGCACCAGGTTTCTCCTTTGCTGAAGAATTAGTGAGTTTATCCTCCTTGGAGTTGGCTTTATCAGTAGTACTCTTCTGTTATGTGATAATGCCAGCAAATTTACCCCCCTCCCTCCTCCCCAGCAGCTCTCTGTCCCTGATAATTTATTGGGAGCACACTTAGTTGAAAGCAAAAGGGTTTTTTTAAGCCAGCTGCTGTACTATGTTTTGGAGGAACAGCAGGAATTCTGCTCAGTTGCCTTGGTTTATTGGACATCAAAATCTCCTCGATGGACCTTGGGAGAAAATCCCATTTCTTAAGATGCAGCTTTCCACTTTTTTTTTTCTTCTGTCCCTTGAGTAATTCTTATCTCCACGTGTTTTACCCCCTGGATGAAAGCTGAGTGAGGGGAATCCTTTTGCCTGTACAAAGTGTTTGTTGTCCAGCTTGTAGGGATGCTTCAGGTTTTGCTACAGCTGCAGTAGGTGATTGATTGCCATCAAATACTGCAAAAAAAATGAAATTATGTCCCAGGAATATCAATGCCCTAGATAACTAGTGAACTCATTTAATGACAGAGTATTGCAGCTGCACAGTTTGGGGGTGGTGGCTTAAATTCCCTGTTCTGAAAGTCACTTTATTGCAGCCAGGGTAGTACAAGGTGCTTATTTAGTGTGTGTTGACTTGATATTGAGGATAGTCAGCTTCTGTCTGTATTTATTGTTAAACTTGTTTGGTTCACATGACAGTGGAGCACCAGGGGAAAAACCCTGACTGCTCTACTCAACACATTTCAAGGACTGCCTTTAAATTTTGAATATCACAGGGACAAACCAGTTATTTTCAGTATCTCTCACCTTCTTTTGTTCTGACAACCACATTGCTGAGTTGCTTTGACTCTCCTTTATGCTGCCTCCCTTTCCCTTCCTTTCTCCTTGCTCTTGTGGAGTGTTTGGGCCCTTGTGCTTTTACCTCCCTCATTCCCTTTGTGTGTTGCCACTTCCCTTTTCCCAGCCCGTGCCCCTTCTGTGCCTTGCTCTGCAGTGCCACACTGCTCGTGGCTGATAACAGCCAAGTTTAACCCTTCCTGTTTTGGTTTGGGGCTCTTTTTGTGTGTTTGTGTGTGTGTTTGTGTGTCACCCAGTCTGTGGTTTCCTCCTGGGGCAGGTGGATAAGCACATCCGCCGGCTGGACGCCGACTTGGCGCGCTTCGAGGCTGATCTCAAAGATAAACTGGAAGGCAGCGACTTCGAAACCCCTGGATCCCGCAGCCTGAAAAGTGGGTGCATTTTACACACCTCAGAGCCTTTGCCAGCACTCAGAGTATCAAACCAGGCAGGCTGAGATGTAAAATAGGCTGTTGTTTGTGGAGGAAGGAGTGTGCCGTTCTCTGCTTGTTTTTAGCGCTCTTCGAAACGTTTACAGTGGGCAAAAGATGAGGAGAAATGTGGTACTGGGATCAAACTCACTGTCACTGTTCTACTCATCACCCTGAGGTTGTTACTGGTTCTAAGGAGGGTGCTGTGCCAAAACTGCACTGGTGTAACAGTCTTAGGAATAAAATTAGGACTAAAGCAAAGATACCAGTTCTGTCATGTATACTGAAATATTGTGTGATTACAGTGACATTTGAATGTGGATACAGCAGCACAGCATGGCTTTATGCCTTTGAACAATGAAATAAGGGCTAGGAGATAAAAGTTATGTTAGAGTAAACTATTAACTGTGTTTAAACATGAGATTTAAGAAAAATACTGCATGTCTAATCAAGTGTGATGCTGTTTATGACCTGTGCTGACACACTGCAGTGCTTTATTGCCAAAACTGCAAACACAAGAGTTTGGTGCTCAGTTGTTGTCAATTTGGTGTATTTGTGGCTTACAAATGGATTTCAGTCAGCATATTCAATGATTATATATATATATATATATAAAATTCTATCTTTTTATACATATATACATATATATATACATACACACACATATATATAATAATTCTATTACATATGAAATGGGGATTTTAAGGCAGTAGCTGCATCAAAAGAACAACAGCTGGGAATGTTTCTGCCACTCAGGCTGAAATAATGGGGTTGTTTTTCCTTGGTAGAGGGACGAAGTCAGAAAGACAAAAGAAGCTCTCGTGGTCGAGGCAGGAGAACGTCTGAAGAAGATACACCAAAGAAGAAGAAGCTCAAAGGAGGGTAAGGCAGGGCCAGGCACAACTCCAGGGCCTTGGCCTTGACACCTGATGAATTTTCCACAAGCTCATATTACCCTATTTATGACTCATGTCCGGATGGTGAGTGGTGTTAAGAGTGTTCTGGTCTTGTTCCATTTCATTAATGTCCTGCTTAGGACAGGCCAGCATTGTTAATTAATTCCTTGGTTGGCATGTGGAAGCTCAGCATGCTTGGAACACCCTGGCTGGAAGGACAAGATCAGCCTCCCTGTTGCTGTTGGCAAGCTGGGAGAAAATGGCTTTGATTTTTGTCACAGGGCTATTTTTAACAGTTGCTTGTGGTCTTGATGAGAAAAGAAACTCACTTGTCCATCAGGACAGAAATTGATGTTGTACTGCTGTTCTAGAAATCTTGGAGAATTTTGGGGGTTGTTTTCCAAGGACTGTGTTCTAGTAGCCTTGAATAATCTGGTTTGGTTTTGAGAGGCAAGGAGGAAAGCATGTCCCCTCTCTGAGATGGGATTTATGTTAAAGGGGCTTGGTTTATTCTGATATTTTCAGTTGGCTAAATGGAGGAGCAGGAAACTAAAAATAGTTTCTGTGGACTGCTACTGGCATGTCATCACATCCCTGTCAGGGTAAGAGGGTTCATTCATACCTGATAATGAGAAAAAGTGTTGAAATAGGTTGGAGAAAAAACTCCAGACAGGTTATTCTACCCACAACCAGGAATGATCTGTATGATAATTTTGTTACTTTACTCATGACATCTACAAATCCTTCTCTTAATTCTTTCTAGTCATACTGTGTTTGATCCAACCTGCCTTATCATTTTTATTACTGGATTGTGGTAGTGTAATACAAACTCTGAAACAGGGGCAGTGTGGTTTAGGGAAGATACTGTAAAACACTAATTTCCCCAAGTAGGATTTAGATCTTAGAAACATCAAATCCCAGAATGGTTTGGAGGGACCTTAAAGACCATCCTGCAATGGGCAGGGACACTTTCCACAGCACTGGGTTGTTCCAAATCTGGCCATGAACACTTCAGGCATGGGGCAGCCACAGCTTCTCCTGTGCCAGGGCCTCTCTACCCTCACAGGGAAGAATTTCTTCCCAATATCCCATTTAACCCTGCCCTCTGGCAGTGGGAAGCCATGCCCTTGTAACCCAGTGTTGTCTGCAGTTGAGAAGTGCCTTGTCCTGACTCTGTCCTTGCCCACAGGTCTGAGTTTGCTGACACCATCCTGTCAGTGCATCCCTCGGATGTCCTGGACATGCCAGTGGATCCCAACGAGCCCACCTACTGCCTGTGTCACCAGGTGTCCTATGGAGAGATGATTGGCTGTGACAACCCTGATGTAAGCACCTGAGAAAAGAAATGATGGATTTTCAGATGTTTGTTGCCTCCCAGCCCTGTACAATCCAAGGAGGGGCTCCTTGCTCAGCTCATACCAAGTGATGGGAACATTTGTGAACCACTAAGAGTCTCCTCTGTGGGTTTTTCCTTTCTCTTTTGCAGTGCCCCATCGAGTGGTTCCACTTTGCATGTGTGGACCTGACCACCAAACCCAAAGGGAAATGGTGAGTGTGGCAACATTCAGCTTTGGGATTTCTATCAGGCTGCAGTTTGCCCCAGCAAGAATTAAAACCCTGGTGTGACCCTGACAGAGGAGCTTTGCTCTTCTCATCAGAGGGTTTGCATCCTCTGTGGTTGGGAATTATGTTTGAGGGTAGAAGATACAAGACAAATCTTGTTAAAATCCATTTCCACAGAAGTCTTAGGTACTGGTAGGAGCAAAACTGCCTGATAAACAGGGCAGATTTTGACCTGAGGCTTGTGTGAACATGGACATGTTACATCTGAGGTTTGCTCTGTAGTCACTAGTTATGGCTGTGCTTAAAGCAGAGACAGTTTCCTTTTCATTTCACTTCTGGAAGCAAATTTTGAAGACTTCTCAGGGTTTTGCTATGTGCTTATCTTGGAAAAGATTGTGGGCTTGTTTTTATCTAAGGGACTGTTTTAATCAAATTAACAAATTGTCAGAAACAGGCTTAATTGTGCACAAATATTAAAAACAGTTCTCAAGCTCTGTGCTGTTAATTTCAGAGCTAACTACTGCCTGTTTTTTCCTTCAGGTTTTGTCCTCGTTGTGTTCAGGAAAGAAAGAAAAAGAAGTAAGGAGTAGAGGGGGATACACCGCCGAGGCAAGAAGAATTTAATATATTCCTTCATTCATGTTGCAATATTACCTTTGATTATTTTTTGTTAATCTTATCCTCCATCTTTTTCTGGTATGATATTTAATTATCCAGTGGCCAGTTGAAATTCCTGTTCTTTCCTAAGACAATGACTTTGGGAGGGAGCCCCAAATCCCTTTGCCACGGAGATTTTATTTATGTTAGTCTTGCACAATAATACTGAGGGAGGGTGTTGCCTTCTCTGGCTGTTTCCATTTCCCTGAAGATTGTTTAAGTACATCACTGTGAAGATGAAACCTACAGTATTCTTGGAGAGAGAGAAGATCAGATTTATTCACAAAGTAAGATGAAGGCCTGAAGTGTTGGCTGTGATTGCCTGTGTGGCACATGGGTAAATCAGGTTTTAGGGAAAGGCTCCATGAGGACACTGTTCCCATGGTGGTGTGGCTCTTCTGTTGAAAAAGGCCATGCAGGAATGTTGTAACTGAACTTGGCTTATTTTAATGGGCCACATTTGCATGTTTTTGACTCCTCTGGCTGCCTTTCAGATGATTAATGTGAATCCTTGCATTAGCACAGTGTCAGTGGCTGCAGCAGAAGGGGCAGAGGAAATCCGGAGCTGGAAAGCAAAAGTCTCTCTTTTTTCCTTCCTCTGAGATACAGTGGATGCAGAAGTTGAGGGGAGAGCACAGATAAATCTTGCCTTCACATCTACTGCATCATGAGGCTTACCTGCCTGCAGTGAAAGATGCAGTGAGGAAAGGAGGAAAAAAATGCCCCAAATTCATGAACTTTGCTGGCTCTGGTCCCTGCTGGGTGTTGGTGGCAGCTCTGTGCAGGGCTGTGTGCTGCTTTCCATACCAGTGTGCAGGAGCTCTTGGTACAGTCTGCTGGAAAGGCATGAAGAAACTCCCAGATAAACTTTTCTTCTGTTGAATAAACAGCACAGAAGATTAAAAACACTTCTACTCAGATTCTGGCACCTGTTTTCAAAAGAAAGAAGGCTTTTCTTGCTACACTGAGCCTCTTACTCATGTTTTGCAATGAAGGAAAGTAGAGCACAGCTCCTGCCACCTCTCCTTCCCTCTGTGGGGCTTTGTGCCTGCTGCTGACATAGAAGAAATCTCTCCATTGTGAGGCAGCTTTTCTGTGAACGTTGATTTATGGCAGGAAAAAAGGATGGATTTTAGGAAAAAAACCCCTGTCTTCAGAGTCCTGTCGTTTCCAGTGTGATGTTGCATCACAGAGAGATGAAGTTCCCATAGTTCAGTGCATGAAAATGCACATTTGGCATTGCTGGCACAACATAGCACATGGAAAGCAAGCAGGGAAATTAAAGCCAGAGTGCTGGATGGAAGGAGGAGGAACAGCACAGTCACACAAACCTGGAGTACAGCAAGCCCTCTTCTTCTTCCTGCCTCTTCATGAGAGCAAATTTGTGATACCTCATGAGCCAGCCTGTGATCCAGTCCCAGAGGGTGAGAGCTGCTCCTCCTCCCACTGCACTGGGCTGAGTTGGAGCATTGCTGTGTCCTGACAACCCGTGTTGATGCTGCTCCACATTTTGTTTTCCCCTTCCACCCAGTGGTATTGTAGACAACTTTTCTTCCTGTTTCTTCCTAAGGCTTTGTTAGTACTGCTTATTGCCATGGATTAAGCATTTGA
Organism: Argya squamiceps; assembly: GCA_037834095.1. Taxonomy (NCBI): domain Eukaryota; kingdom Metazoa; phylum Chordata; class Aves; order Passeriformes; family Leiothrichidae; genus Argya; species Argya squamiceps. The sequence continues at coordinate 21,422,999 of JBBMKD010000013.1, read as the reverse complement.
TTTGAAACAAATCTCAAAATTCTACTTTGGAGATATTGCTGGAAACATGCCATGGATGAGCCAGTGTGGAGCTGTCTTCCCTCAGCTCCAAAATTCCGGGCAGGTAGCATAACAAAAACACATTTTTGGAAGTATTTTTGGGGCTTCAAAGAGTGTTTTCCACTTGAACCAGCAAAGCAAAAAGGAAAACAAGCTCTGGAAGGTAGAACTCTAGGAAGGAAGGATAATTTGCTAGGAATGATGAATAGCATGAGGTACAACATTCTTCTCTTCTTTACAACGTCTGTGATGTGTAAAGCATCCAAAATCTGATACCAGCAATAAACTCTCCCACTGGGAACATGCCAGTTCAGGGCTTGGATGAGCTCAGGAGCGTGTCCTGCCCTCTTACACCTGGTCGTAGAGATTTTTTTTACAACTCCTTATAGACAGAAATACCAGCAGCCTTCATTTTTTGCTTACTAAAAGATTTAAATCTTCTGACTTTTTGAATGTACAGTGTTAAATATTTCCTGGAGAAGGGCGATAATACCCCCACTAAACATTGCCCAAAAAAAAAAAAACCAACCCTACCAGGGGGCCCAGCTTTACTGCAGCTCATCCAAACCGGAGGTCGAAACCGACTTTTCACCCAAATTACCGAAACGAGGAAAAAATTTAAGGAATGTAAAGTTTAAAAAAAAAAAAAGGAAAAATAATAAGAAATGTATATCTGTATTTTTTGCATCTTGGAGATGTTGGATTATATTATAAATAAAATATTTTTGGGAATAAATAAATGTGTGAGGATGATGCGGGGGGGTGCTGTTGAAACCTCCGGCCGCCAGGGGGCGCTGCGCGTCCCCGCCGCTCCCAAGGCCGCGGAGCGGCTTTGGTATCTCCCGTTTACCGGGATAATCCCCGGGAATTCGCACTGTAAAAGAGTGCGTAGCGCTGCGGTAGAAACTCCCTGAGGCGGTGCCGCCTCCCCTCAGCTCTGAGTTCCCCCTCACGGCCGCGGTTTTTTGTTCCATGGCTTCTACAATCTTGTGGCGCCGCGGGGCCGCTTGGCTGAGGAGGTACCGGGGGAACCGGGAGCCCCCGGCCGTGCCCCGGGGTAGGGGCTGCTCCGGTTGTCGGGATGTGGTGCCGACCTGCGAGCGGTACGCGGTGCGGAGGCTGCCCTTCGCCCGGCTGGAGGAGCGCGATGTGGCTTTCTTCCAGCGCCTCATGCCCGGCAGGGCGGTCACCGGGGAGGAGGAGGTGAAGCCATTTAACGTGGACTGGCTGAAGTCGGTGCGGGGTAAGCGAGCTGCTTCATGTGCTCCGTTGGTGAAACGTCCTTCCTGCCTCTGTTAATTGCCTGGACAACGAGTTTGTAAGGAAATTTCTTCTGTACAGACCACAGAGTTGGAAGAGACCCATGAGGGTTATCGAGTCCAACTCCCGAGCCTGCAGAGACACCCCCAACAATCGCAGCCTGTGCCCGAGAGCGTTATCCAAACGCTCCCGGAGCTCTGGCAGCCCTGGGGCTGTGCCCATTCCCTGGGGAGCCTGATCAGTGCCCGACCGCCCTCTGGGGGGAGAATCCGTGATTTCCAGCCTAACCCTTTCCTGACACAGCTCCAGATGTTCCCTCTAGCTGGTCACCGGTCACCACAGACCAAAAGAGTGCCTGCCCATCCAAAATGAGTTTTTCTCATAAAATTGTTCCTTTAAGAATTACCTGAGACCTGGTAAACTTAGGTGCTTTCGTAAAAAAAAATCTAAACTCTCTAACTTAATAATTAACTTCTTCCTGAGACATGTTGATCCAGCAAAAAGTTTTGATTTAACCTCAGAAAAGAATATATAAGCTTTTGGGAGACTTGATTGCAGCCTTCCAGTATCTTAAAGGTACTTATAAAAGGAGGGAGAGAGACTTTTTTTATGGGCCTTGAGTGGCAGGACAGGGGCGAACGGCTTCCCACGCCAGAGGGCAGGGTTAGATGGGATATTGAGAAGAAATTTTATCCTGTGAGGGTGGGGAGGCCCTGGCACAGGTTGTCTGGAGAAGCTGTGGCTGTCCCATCCCTGGAAGTGTCCAGGACCGGGCTGGACAGGGCTTGGAGCAACCTGGGACAGCGGGAGGTGTCCCTGCCCATGGAAGGAGATGAACTTTTAGGTCCCTCCCAACCCAAATCTTCCTGTGATTCTTAATCGAGCATTGTGAATTCCCTGTTGCTTCTGTCAAAGATTTCATGAGAATTTAAACCATTTCCCATTGCCCCAGTGGCAGCCAAGTCTGCCTATAAATGCAAAGTTTTTGCAGGGCTTAAAGGGAAAGGCTGCTGTTGAAATGCTTGTTGTCAAAGTGGTTGAAATGCCTAGCAGTGGGGAAAATTACTTCCCACCTCATGCTTTCCCACCTGTTTCTTTCTGACCTCTGCAGAGCCACAGCTTGCCTAGAGAGTCCCTTGCTTTCATTGCAGGCTGCAGCCAGCTGGTGTTGAAGCCACAGACAGCAGCAGAGGTGTCTCAGGTTCTCAGGTAACACACACAATTTCTGCTGGGCTTGGTGCTGAGGAGACCTGGGTTGAGTCAGGGATGATCCAGCACGTGAAGGGAGCTTGGAGGTGTTCAGGCACCAATTCCTTAAGCACTGGAGTTGCTGAGGCAGTTTTCTTTGTGACTTTTCTGTTCTGATAAATGGCTAAAATTAGGTATTGCACAGGTGCTCAGAAAAGAGAAGTTTTGTGAAAGGTTCAGGAGGGTCTGTTTGAAAAGGTAAAGAAGGTTAGGGCAGAACCAGGCAGTCTGAGGATCTGTTTTATCCACACTGATGTGAGCACAGCTCTGGCTGGGCAGTGCTGTGCCAGGTGACTGGCTGGAGAGCTGAAAGCTGCAGGAGTGTGCTCCTGGCTGTGTTAAAACAGGGATGCAGAGCACAGGAAAGGCAGGCAGGGCTTCTGAAGGAGCTCTGGTGCTGTGGGGCTCTGTGGCACCCCTCGTGCAGGAGCTGCTGTGAGCTCAGAGAGGACGTGGAGCTTGGCAGGGATGTGGCAGGTGGGGCAGCTGAGGCACAGGTGCACATTTGTTGCCTACAGGGCATTGATTTCTTGGGAGGAGAAGGGCAGTCATTTCTGAAACCACTGCCAGGGGCTGCCTGTCATAGCCCATTGAGGAGCCCAAGCTGTTAACACAGAGTGCTGCAGAAACAGCTTCTGTAGAAACATAAGCAGTGCTCTCCAGGCAGATGTTGGGTGCCAGATGTGTAGATACACACAGGGCTAACCCCAGGTGTTGGTTCTTTGCTCAGCATTGAATTCAAACAGGGGTTGCACTTTCTCACTTTGTCATTGAAACTGTCTCCTTCCATCAGTTTAATCTTTTGGTGAAATGCTGCTTAATTTTAAGGAGCACTGTCACAACAGTTGCCGCTCATGTAGAGGTGAAACTTCTCTGACAGACTGATTATGGCTTTTAAATGCTTAACAACTCAAAAACCTCTTTCCTTGCAGGTACTGCTATGAGAAGAACCTGGCAGTGAACCCTCAGGGGGGGAACACAGGCCTTGTTGGGGGCAGCGTTCCTGTCTTTGATGAGATCATTCTCTCCACTGCTCTCATGAACCAGGTCATCAGCTTTGACAAGGTGTCTGGTAAATATTCCAGGGATGTGGAGCACAGCAATGATTCCCAGGCCACAAAACAGGCATTTTCCTGGGAACAGATAGCAGCAGGAGCAGCAGGGCTCAGCCCAGCAGCATCATAAGGAGGTTTGTTTGGATTTGAGGGGGTTAGGGGTCAGGCTGGTGTGAGTATCTCTGTTCAGAGAGAAAAACAACAGGCAGAGACACACTTAATGTGATAGTGTTTTACCAGTCTAGAGTTGTGGGTGATGAGATACTGGGGCAATAGCAAAGCTCCCTGAGGCTTGAAGGAGGGGGCAGCTCCCTGGAGCATCCACAGACTTGTGCATTTAAGCTGAATCCCAGGAAGTTTTGAAGGAAGAGGTGTTTGCATCTGCTCACACCGCTCCTGCTTCTTGAGGAGGCACCTTCTTCTCGGCCATCAGCTCGAAGCAGGGTGTTTGTGTTGCAGGAATCCTGGTGTGCCAGGCGGGCTGTGTGCTGGAGAGGCTCAGTGAGTACGTGGAGGAGCAGGGGTTTGTCATGCCCCTGGACCTGGGGGCCAAGGGCAGCTGCCACATCGGGGGGAACGTGGCCACCAACGCCGGCGGCCTGCGGCTGCTGAGATACGGCTCCCTGCGGGGGACGGTGCTGGGCCTGCAAGTGGTAAGGCGAGTACCTGGCTCCTCCCTGCTCTCTTTAATCCTCTGCTGCTTGCTGCTTCCTGCTCTCCTGACTACCCAGCACACAGACAAGTCCCTCTCCAGACTTCCACTCTTGATCTTTTCGCTGTTGGGCTCTTTTGAGAAGGGTCAGCACGTCTTCATGGTGTAACGTGTTATTGCTGCTGCAGTTTCCAGCTTCCTGACTTACAGTGCTTGCTGACAGAGGTGGTGGTAGGTGGTTTTCTAGTCCAGACAAGTGAAAAGAAGGTAGGCAGAGGTTAGAGGATCCCAGGTTATCTGTATGGAGTTGGTATCTCTCAGCAATGGATTTCTGGAACACTCTGCTAAATCCATCGTGCAACGCTCTCCTCTAGTGGCTTCTCACTCAGATTTTAATAGAATCCTGGGATCACAAACTGGTTTGTGTTGGATGGGACTTTAAAGACCATCTTAAGGTTTAAAGCCCACCCCATAACAGTGCTGTCTGCTTTGGGTTCATTTGGCTACTGGCTGTGTCCTAGAGTGTCTGCTGTTCCTCAGCTGCTCCTATCCTGCAGGTGAGTGCATTGGGATGTAAAGGCTGGATTAGGAGCTCTAAAAGTTTCCACAGCTGGGAAACTTGGGCAGGGAACAAAAGCATGGCTTGATTTTGCTGTGTAGGCTTAGAAAGGAGAGCATTTGTCTCAGGTCAGTTTGGCTCTGATGTCAACATAGCCTTTAATAACTTGCCTTGGAGATACTCAGCCTTAACTTAAGGCTCAAGGGGCAGAGGGTTTACTTCATTCTGCCTAACTGTTCACTGCTTCAAGTAGCTTTCCTTGTTTCTGCTGGATAGTGGGAGCTAGGGCTGCAGAGAATGGCTGGTCCTCTCCACCATTAGTAAGAAAAGCAAAACAAACTGGATCTTCTGTTATTACTTGTCCTGATGGAAGGAGAGAAGTAGGAGGGAAATATCTACTCAGGATATAGAGGGGGGGAAGAGCTGGGAATGGAGGAGCAGTGTGGGAACGGGCCGCAGCTGTGTCCTCCTGCTCAGGGTGAGTGACACATCCCATCAGCTTGGTGATTGGCAAGTTGATGGCAGCAGATTCCTCCCCAGGTGCTGTGACTGGGCCCCTGTGTTCCCACAGGTGCTGGCTGATGGCTCAGCTCTGGACTGTCTGACCTCCCTGCGCAAAGACAACACGGGCTATGACCTGAAGCAGCTCTTCATCGGATCTGAGGGCACCTTGGGAGTTATCACTGCTGTCTCCATACTCTGTCCTCAGAAACCTAAGGCTGTCCATGTGGCATTCCTAGGTAGAAGCTGATGTTAATGATTTCACACCTGAATTCAGAGAGGCTGGGAATGGGGATAAAGAGGGGAAAGCACTGTTCAGCCTGCTGGGCTGGACTGCCAGCATCAGCTGGTGTCTGGGAAATAGTGTAGGGCTCTGTGCTAAAATACCTGTGCAGATATTTAATATCTCTTGAAATACCTGCAAGGGCAGGTTGTTCTGTAAGGAAAGTGGAGCCAGGAGCTTAGCAGGGTGAGGAGATAGGCAGGACAGTCCCCTCACTGGTGAGGGAGGCCCTGCTCTGACAGGCTCAAGACATGAGCGGGGCAAGACTGTGGCAGTAGGCAGGGGCAGCCACCATCCAGGAGTCGGGTGAGGGACAAGGTGATGAGGTGAGGCTGAGAAATCACATCTGCGGGTCAGGCTCTGGATCAGCAGAATGTGTGGCCAGGCACAGCTGCTTAAAAGCTGCTTCTGGGTGTCCCTCAGCAGGTCCAGAGTTGTTTGTGGAGAGCCTTCACTGAGAGTTTTTTACTTTGCAGAAACCTCCAAAAGATTTGGGGTGGGTCTGGCTTTTGTTCCTGATTCCTCTCTGTTCTGTCTGAAGGGTGTCAGAGTTATGCCAAGGTTCTGGAAACATTCACAACCTGCAGAGCCATGCTGGGAGAGATCCTGTCTGCCTACGAGTTCATGGATGAGAAGTGCATGGAATTGGTTCAGAAACATCTCAAGCTGTCCAGTCCAGTGGCAGGTACCAGTGGTATTCACACTCTAGAAAGGGGCACTGTACAGCTTGGGGATTTTTAGACTACCTTTAAACACTTCTAAAAAGTGACTCATTTTAAAAAGTTGACTCACTGACTTTTATAAAAAAAAAAAAAAAGTTGGTGATTGTGTGGGCATCCCTCATCATTTTTGTATCTAGTCTATCCATTCCAAACACCTTTTGTCTTTAAAGATGAGACTTTTTACTTGTATTTGTTCTCACAAAACTGCTAGCTTTCTGGAAAGTAGTTGCTTAATAAAAAATCTAGTGTGTCAGTGAAGACTGCCCTCCCTGGCACCAGAGAGTCTGGGCACATAACATGTGGAGAAAGCTCCAAAAAATACCCTGAATTCCTCTATTTTGCCCCAGGGCATCTACTTACTTTGTTCTCCCTCATTCTCAGACAGCCCCTTTTATGTTTTAATTGAAACTTCGGGCTCCAACTCAACTCATGATGAAGAAAAACTGAACAGCTTCCTAGAACAGGCCATGGCTTCTGGCTTGGTCACTGATGGAACTGTGGCAACGGACGATAAGAAAATAAAGGCAAGTCAGTGTTTCCTCTCCCACAAATCTCTTTGATTTATATTTTATATAGGGAAGTGTTCAGACTCAGCTTGGTGTCTGCATGAAACCCAAGAGCTGCTTGTTTTATGTGGCTTTGTGTGATCCTTGTTTGCTCAGGGGCTGTGGAGCCTGCGGGAGAGAATCACCGAGGCTCTCACCCACGAGGGTTATGTGTACAAGTACGACATCTCCCTGCCCGTGGGGAAGCTCTATGACCTCGTGGCTGATGTGAGGGCTCGCCTGGGCCAGAGTGCCAAAAACGTGGTGGGCTACGGCCACCTGGGTAAGTGGGGGGCTGGGAAAGGAGCTGGTGGCCCTTCTGTGCTGTGGGTGACAGGCTTAAATTGAGGGCTGTGCAAGAGGAGGGTGGTTCAGGGTCTTTGTGTTTGAATTTCACTGCTTTCAGACTGTTGGCCATACACTGATGGCCATGGAACTGGTCATCTGTATCTTCTTGCTGTGTGCTTTCTGTTTAAATATGTAATTTGTTCAGTTGGACCGTTAATTTGGTTGATGTTCTTAGACACATTTGTCAGATAACCACTTCCTTGTCCAAAGTGATTAATCCTACTGGAAATCAGGTTTTTGTGAGCCATTAACCCTCCCACAGAGAGTGAAAATGATAAATGCACAGAAAGGCTTATAGATTTGTCAGCATGCTGGGAAGCTAATCTGATTTTACAAGCAGGTAAATTGGTCGTTTTGCAGAGCTGTTCTGTTACAAAAAAAAACATGGAACACTCTTGAGCACACTTGATTAGGGATCATTTGAAAGATATGTTGCATGACAAAGGCTCCCTGTTGGTAGCTTTTTGAGGACTAAGCTGTGTGTTGTGAGGCTTTGCTAGGATGCAGGAGGAGGATGAGTAAGTTGTATTTATCTTTGTGTGTTTTGTCTTTCGGAGTGCCCACCAACCCTGTGCCTAATCAAATACTGTCACACACAGTGGCAAAAGGAGAAATTGTTCTGCTTTCTTTGTTTCTGTTGAAGTGGTGCCAAAGCCCATTTAGAGCATTGCACAAACATAATGAGGAGAGAAAAAAGTGATGAAGGGCCATGTTAGAATCTAATGATCATTATGAAATGCCATGGGGAAAGTCTTTGTCATTGCATCACGGTGGTGGCACAATCATTAATGCAGCACAGTGGCAATTTTAAAATCACAGAAATTGGAGTTTGAAAGTAGCTTAACTCAGAACACTTCCTCAAATATTACACTGGGAGCATGGAAAAGCAGAAACCCTCTTTGAATTATTTATGTACAGAGAGGCTGACGTTTGTAGGACAGTGAGCTTGTCCTTTTGGCACAGTTTGCAGACTGACAAAGGCCCTGTTGTTTGAGAACGTGGAGGGGTCAGGAATGAGTTTCCATTGCAGGTTTTTCTCCCAGCCCCACCTGTGCAATATTTTCTTCCAGGAGATGGGAACCTGCACTTGAACATCACGGCAGAATCCTACAGCCATTCCCTGCTGGATGCCATCGAGCCCTTTGTGTACGAGTGGACTGCCAGGTGCAGTGGGAGCATCAGTGCAGAGCACGGGCTGGGCTTCAAGAAGAAGCAGTTCATCCAGTACAGCAAACCACGAGAGGCAGTGCTGCTCATGCAGCAGTTCAAAGCCATGCTGGACCCCAAAGGGATCCTCAACCCCTACAAGACACTGCCCTCAGCTCCTGAATGAGGCACGTGCTGAGGAGCAGCAGAGCAGCTCCAGCTCCTGCACTGGAGCCATAAACACACTGGATCAGCAAGCACCTGCAGTGCTCCCTGTTTGATTTTTTTAGTGGGGTGGAACAAGTAAATGAATGTGGTTGATCTTTTTGGGGGTGCCTGCTCTTGCTGAAGAACACGCTGCTGGGTTTCCTGCTTAGTCGGAATATTGAAGCCAAACACAGGGATACTCTGTGTGTGTGGGTATCCCAACTCTCTCTCCCCTTGGGTTTGCTCTGATTTATCAGTGGCAGCAGCCAAAGGAGGCATTTTCTCACTTGGGCTGTGCAAGTGAAGCATCAGAGACACAGGAGAACCTGTGGATGCAAAAGTCTTCCAAGTGAGGATGTTGCTTTTCCTCACTTGTTTACTCTAATACACTTATCCCACACCCACAACAGCATCTGGTTATGGCCTCTTTAGTGATGCCACCTCCAGCCTGTCCCAAATAAGCATCGTTGTTGTCCCATGTACAGGTTTGCAGTGCTGGAAGGGCTGGCCAGAGAAGAGAGGGTGCTGGAGACCCAACTTCTGGATTTTATCAACTGGAGGAGAAACACCAGCAGCCAGGCTGAGGGAGGGGATCCCAGCCCTCCTGCCTGGCCAGGGGAAGGCTCTAGGCATGCCAATGTTTCCTGCTTCCTTGACATCCAGTCTGTCATTCATAGCAAATCGTGTTTTGCTCTCACAGAAAGTTGTAAAATTCTCCCTCCCAATCTGGCTGGATAATATCTGGGATAACCTGGAGTAGTAATCTAAAAGGATGGGGTTTGGAGCAACCTGGTCTAGTGGAAGGTACCCCTGCCCATGGTGGAGAAGTAGAATGAGATGGGCTTTAAGGTCCCTTCCAACCCAAACCACTCTGTGACTCTACACTGGGAGTGCTGTGGACTCTGGAGGGATGAGAGGCCAAGAGAGGGATCTGCACAGACAGTGCCCCACAGGGCAGTGCCAGAGGGATCTGCACAGACAGTGCCCCACAGGGCAGTGCCAGAGGGATCTGCACAGACAGTGCCCCATTGGGAAGTGCCAGAGGGATCTGCACAGATTAATGCCCCACTGGGCAGTGC
>JBBMKD010000013.1:21368407-21394374 GCA_037834095.1 Argya squamiceps | reverse complement strand
CACACCTGAGACCCTGTATAACTGAGAAAAACCACATGTTCCCTCTCTCTGGCTCCAGATTCACCTTCAGCACACTGAAATAAACATTTCTGCCTCTCTTGCTGAGCCAGCCTTGTAAGGTGTGTGGCTGTGTGAGCTTGAATTGCTGCCTGAGCAATTCTCAAGCAGTTTCTCTACTGGAGAGGCTGACTGGGATCTAGGAGGGCCGTGGCTGCACTCCAAAAAGACACACTGTTACACCACCCCACCACCTTAATTAATCACTTAATTAGCGATAAATTGATGAGGCAGCCCCTCACCTGGCATCAGGCCCCTGGTCAATGGCATCCAGGAAGGGATATCCCCAGAGGGCTCCCAGGTGGGTGGTGTTGTAGAGGCAGAGGGGGCCGTTGGTCAGCCCCACCCCGGACAGGACGAAGCAGGCGGCGGCGCCCAGGAGAGCCAGCTTGGAGAGCACCACGGAGATGAACGCCTGCAGGAGCACCCGTGGGGGACACACACAGTCAGGGGGGATCCAGAAGGCAGTTGCAGGCTGTCAGCAGAGTTTGGGAAGGGGGGAAGACTCCCCTCCTCAGCTGTGGCTGGGATGGAGCCATCACTGGGATGGGCAGAAGTGGGCAGGGAGAGGCAGAGCCCATCCCAGCACTCAGCGGAGCCCTGTCCTGTGGGGAGGTGACACCCTGCCATAGCCCATCATAGAGCCACTGGAGAGCAGCACTCTGCCTCAGCAGCAGGACCTGTCCACCACATCCTGTTGTGGTGTGCATTTTAGCTTTTACCAAGTTTCTGCAGGCCACTGTTCTTTGTTTTACATTGGCTCCTCCCTGTACCCCCATGTTAAACCCCTTGTTGGTTTTTCCCCAAATAATGGGTCCTGTCCATCACTCTGTTGCCCGTCCTGAAGCCTGGAAAGTTCTTGGAAGGCTGTCAAGTGATTTGGCAGGTTCTCAATTCCCCACTCCCCTTTTTATGTATGGAATTGTTCTACTGTCTGTCCTTTGTGCTCTGGATCACTCCCTGCTCCCACCCCGGGGTTGGTTCCAGACTGTCCCCTACCCCTTTCCCCACCTCGATACTTAGGGGCCGGTCAGAGAGCGGAATTCACTTTCGTGGGTTCCCTCTCTAGGTAAAATAAACCCCAGTTGAACCTCACGTGAGTCCTCTCTTCATTCCTCGCCACTGCCTTCTGCCCGAGGCCAAGACCCACAGGATTGGAAAGGTACCAAACTGAACCCTTTAATGGTGCCAGAGCTAAGCTGGAAAGCAGCACCGAACTCCCCCAACATCCCACCATGGGACCATGAGAAAGGGCTCTGTGACCCGGCACAGGAGAGAGGGGACCTGTCACCATCCACCACGGGGCTGTGGAGAGGAGGATCCCTGTCATGCAGGGATGGAAGGGTTGGGACACGGCCACATCCCGCCCACCCTGCCTTAGTCCGGGGTCCCAGCCCCGCTTACATTGTGCCGGGTGCCGCAGCCGGAGCAGCCGGAGCACTGCCACCCCAGCGCCGTGATGTGGGTGGCCGCCAGCAGCACCTGCAGGGACAAAAACACCGCTGTGGGGACAAAGGGGAGCCACCTGCCCTGCTCAGCATCCCTCCGGCCCTGCTCCAGCCCCGGGAGGAAGGGCGGGTGTGCCCCGCGGTACTCACGGCGATGCCGCCGCCCCAGACACCCGGCACGGCCTTGGCGTGGCTGCCGATGTGCCCCTCCAGCAGGTACTTGGATGCTCCGCCCGGGAAGAGCAGGAGGATGCTGGCTGCCATGGAGAGCGTGCCCAGCACCAGCAGGCAGGGCCCCACGATGCGGCTGCACTTCCCCACACACATGGCTGTCCTGCCTGGGAGCGGGGAGGAAGAGGAGGAGAGGAGGGAAGGGCTGCGTTTGGCCCAGCAGTGCCCCAGGGCTTCCCCACCCCGAGCCCATCTCGCAGCTGTGGGTGGGTGGGTGGGAGTTGCTGGGTGATGCTTTGGGGTGTTAGCCCACCCTGCTGGCACTGCACCCACTTCAGGGCAATTTCCAATGGAAATTCTAATACTTCTTTGCCAAATGAGACATCAAATCCCACACCAAACCCCCAAGACCTGTGTGACTGCAGGGTTGCCTCTTCCAAAACGTGTCCCTGCTCATGGCAGGGGAATTTGGTCTTTGAGGTCCCCCTTCCAACCAAAACCAGTCTGAGGTTCTATGAAAATGCTACTGCAGGGAGACAACCACCCACCACAACTCAGTTTGGCTTTCAGAGTTTACAGTGAGCAGGAGGGAGCCAGGAAAGAGACAAAATCCTTGTACCAGGGCTTGTGAAAGTACATCAGTCTCCAAATCCAACAGCAATTCCATCCCTGTCACACACTAGTCCTACCATAGGCCTGAGTATGCTGAAACCAATCGAATTTAATTAAGAAAACATTATTACCTATCCTCCAGTTCCACTGGCACCTTATTAAATTATGAGTTTATCTAGAAAGCACCTGCCCATCTCCAGATGATACCTTGTCCAAAATTGCCTCTCTACTGCACCTACAAGACCTTCATCTTGTACAGGATGTCCATAGGTCACTCAGGGACTGCTGAAGCTGCATGGTTTGCCATTGTCCTGGCTCACAGCTGTTTTCTACCCTGAGTACTTTTGGCTTCAAGTTAGGCTTATGCATTTCCCCCTTTCCTGCTGGATTGCATGAGTTCCCCAGGTCAAGCCGTTTGTTGCTCTGGGTGATTTTTTTTCCCTGCTCTCTGGCTTTGAAAGCAGAAGTGGCTGCTGCACTGTGAGGTTGTTTCTGTGGGAAGAGCAGCCTCAGCCCCCTGTGCAGGGCCTCAGGGCCAGGGAAGAGCAGCCAGGACACCCCCAGGGGCTGTGGGACACCAAACCAGCAGGATCTGCTGGGGACCAGCCACACCAGCCCCAGCAGGGCACTGGGGAGGGCTGAGCACAGAGGAACAGGGCTGGGAGACCTGTGTGGAGGGACATGAGCCAGAACACCTGAGGGGGACAGTCAGCTCCACCCATCCTAGAATTCCACCTCTCTTGATTTCCATCCTCCCTGCCTTGTTTAGAGGGAATTTAGGGCCTCTTGCCCCCAGTGAGGTCCTGCCTGCAGTCCAGGGATTGTGTGTGGTTGTTTCCTCCCTCAGCCTCTGCTGAGTCCCACCTCCCCACCACCTTCTGAGCAGCTCCTGCTCCTCTGAGCTCACAGCCTGGGCTCCCACCAGCCAGAGCCTTTCTGCATGTCTCCCCTCAACCTCTCCAAGGACTCTCCTTCCCCTCCACTGCTGCTCTCTCCCTGGGGATGGCAGGAGGTCTCTTTCCCCCGGGAAGCTCCCATGGCGTGCTGTCCCTTGGCCAACACAGACGAACCCCTGTGCAGGGGAGGCAAAGCCAAAGTGCAGGTGCTCCTGTGCCCACCAGCACCCTTGAAAGCAGGACTCCCTTCTGCCAGGACTCCCTTCTGCCAGCACACCTCCATGAGCAGAAGCACAGAGATTCCAGCCAAGCCCAGGGAACTTCTCCCCACTTCCCAGCTTACCTGGAGCGATGCCACGCAGAGCAGCAGCGTCCACCCCTCGGCTGAGCCCTGTCCTGGAGGCATCACCCATGGGTGACTATTTATGACACCTCAGTGTGTGCTCCCCTCCCCTCCTTCCCCCAGGGCCGCCCACCAGATGATGACCCTCCATCTCCCCATCCCAAGGAAGGATGACTGGCTGGATGAGCCAACGCTGGGGCTGCGTTTCTGCCTCCTTCTTCCCCATTTTGGGATTTAAACTGGTAGAGCTCAACAAAACAGGCACAGCCTCAGATTTTAAAGCTCCTATACCACATCTGCATTAAATGCCTCAACCAGTGCCTGAGTAATGAACACTGTTGTTCCTGGAACAATGTGGGGTGAACATGTTGGGATAATATTTTCCTCTCTAATACTTCAATAAAAGCTCCAGAATAAACATTCCTGTGTGTCACCTGGCTCCTACCTCCTCACCCTTTGTTTCCTCAAGGGTGTCTTGGCTTTTCCTCAGGTGCTGAGTGTATCCCCACCATGTGTGGATCTCATGCCTTGGTAATAAGGTGGAGAGAGGAAGGTTATTTCTGGATATCTTAATTATTGTAAGTCATCAGGTATCAGCATTTCCTACCTGCCATGGCTGGCAGTTAATGTTCCTGCAACAGGGAAACTCCAATTCCCACAGAGAAGGTCAGGAACAGGATCAGGAGAACATGAATAACCTCTGTGTCTGAGAACAGGAGTCAGGGAAACTGCAGCAGCAAAAAATGGAAAAAATGGGGCAGTTTGTTGGCAGAGGAGCTGCAGGTGGCACAAACAAAGAGAAGAACGGCTTGTGTGCTGTGCAGGCAGAAGGAAGAACCTTCTCAAAGAAGATTTTTGGAAGCCCTTCAAGAGCCACATGGGAAAAGATGAATGGGTGAGGCCCAGTTACAGCAGGCAATTCCATTACTCTTGCAAAAATAAGCTGAGGAGGAGATTATCTGACAGCCCCTCTGAAAGGAAAATGAGAGCTGGCAGAGGAATTCCCGTTTTAGTCACAGAATCTCAGAACAGTCTGAGGGGGAAGGGACCCAGCAGGATCATGGAGTCCAGCTCTGAAGTGAGTGCCCCATGCAGGGATTGAACCTGAGAGCTTGGCTTCATCAGGACTGTGCTCAAGCACCTGAGGTAATCCCAGGGTATTTCACCCCTAAATAAGACAAATCAGTCTCTAAAATGAAGACAGACAACACATGCAGGACCAGCAGAGTCCAAGTTCTCCTTCCTCTCTTTTTTGACTTAGAAAGAGGGGAACCCATTTTTCTCTTGGCTGGAAGAAAATGTTTTGCAACCTCATCTTGTGCCTTTCCTACGTCACAGCAATCTGAGGTTCCCACCATACACATGACCTGCTCCATCATCTCCCACGCCAGGAAGTGTGAAGCATCTGGGTGACACTCCTTCCTGGATTGCTGATCTTTTCCTTATAAGAATAATCCTAATAGAAGGCTAATTTTAGCCCTGCACATGAGGAGCTGTGTGCTTGCCTTTCTCACGCCAGAGTTCAGCTGTGAAAGTGTCAGCACAGCAATCACAGGCAAGGAACTTGCTGCCAAGTCCTGGTGTAGCCAAACGTGGTCCCACCTAACACAATTCCAGCTTGGCAAGGTCCTCCTGCTGGTTCCTCACAGCTGAGGAGGTGTCCTCACTTCCCTGCTCCCCTGGACTCCTTTGGGGCTGGGGAAACTGCTGCAGGCTGGGTTTCAAAAGTGGTTTGACTTCAAGGAGAACCAGAGACACTGAGGGGAGACTGAAGTGGTGAGAAGGAAACGTTCTGTGCCAAACCAGCCTCCACCTTGGTCCTGCATGGAAGATGTTCAGCATCCTCCTGGTCTCTCCCACTCCCTTCCTTAGCATCTATTTCTGCCACTACTCAGCCAAGACTTCTCCAAAATCCCCTTAGACAAGCCCTGCAGGGCATTTGTGGCTAGAACTGACTGAGGAAACACCAACACACTACTGGACAATATTCGTTTTAGGGCTTAAAAATGTCACCTGAATTTACTGTTCAGATAAACCAACCCCATGAAAAGTTGGAAGTTTACAGAAAGGAAAAATAAGCAAATTAAACCCAAGAGGTATTTTGAGTTTGAGGTATCCCTGTAGTTCCTTGACCTGCAGACTGATGTAAAAACATCCCTGACTCAGTTGGAACTGGAAACATTTTCCTAGGCTGCACGAAGAGTTCAGGGTTTTCCAGCTTCAAGACTGGCAGGGGCTGAGCTCCACTGTCTCAGTGGAGACCTACCTACAGTCAGGAACATGAGGATGCTGGGTGATTTCTTAATTGATTTCTTAATTTCTGTTTCTCCACTGTACCTGCCAAGTCCTGGTCATGACAGAAATGTCCCAAGGAGCCCAAACACAACTGCAGAAGTCAGAGGCTCTGCCTTGCCACCACCTTTACCAGGAAGACACTGACAATTCAGAATAGAAAGCCCCATTTTCTCTGCCCTTCCATTGGGAAGGATGGAAAATCCTAGCCCTGCCTCTTTTTATGTTTTCATATGGGTATTTTTCCTGTCAAGGTCCTGTAAGTTGGCCCACTTCAAGATTTTGTATCCTCTACAACAGCCTGAGCTTTCTTGGGCAGTGCTGACATCAACAGCTCCTTATCCTTCTAGCCCAGCATCCTTAAGGAAAAACTCAGGAACTCCCCATATCACACAGGGACAGACTTCCATTAGAACTAAACAAACAAAAAACCCCAACCCCAAAAAAACAAGAGCTGAAGAAAGCTACTGAAAACAGTTTGTTTTATTTCCAGGATCAAATATTACAATAGGACATTTACATATATTTATAAAAAATGCAGCAGTTGTGTATATAGATCAGAGGTTTCCTTGAGTTTGGTCCCTCCCAGCACAGTGAGCTGAAAACTTCCAAATTAATCCTCCCCCTCCTCCCATGTGAAGTTGCCATCATTGAAGAAAGGTGACCTTTGTGAAAAGCTGTCCCTTAGAAACAGCTTCATTTTTTAAAAAATCATCCATCCTAGAGTCTGGTGTCTCTGAGTTGAGTTTTACTCAGATGTTCTTCATATAAACCTGGTCTATAAAATAGCACCTCACCCCCTGCTCCACAGTGTCAGTTCTACACCCCCAAGCTGGGCACCATTTCACAAGCAGTTACAAAGTGATTTTCTCTGCACTGCAGACACTCCCAGGGCTCAGACAAAAATCCTGAATTTCTGTCCTCACCCTCAAGGTGCCCGTGGAACACAGTGGATAACCCGAGGCAAGGCTGAGGCAGCGCTGTCAGGTGCAGCAGTCTCTGACTGAACCCCTGTGTGTGTAAATACTTATGGCTCTGTTTGTTGGGAGTGCACAGACACTGAGCATCCCAGGGACAAGGGGAGACAGGAATAAAAGTCAGCACAGAAAGGACATCCATTAACCTCCCCAGCTCCAAACCCACACGGGCCTGTGGGTACTTCCAACAGTGCAGTCAGCACAGGGCTCAGCATCAGTTTGTTTGTCTTTGAAACAGGAGCTGCTCCATTTATAGAAAATCACTTGTGAAAATAAATAAATAGAAAAGGTGAAGGAGAGCAGAGGCTGGATTTGAGCCTATGGGAGCAGCCAGACAAGGCACAGCCAGTCCTTAAGGACAGCAACTTTGCACTTCACCCACCTAAAGCACATCTCTGCCATCCCTTCTCCTCTTGGAACACCAGATTAACTGTTTCATCAACTTCACTAAACAGGGATTAAACCAGAAGAAAGTAGGGACATTTAATACAAATTCAAAAGGAATAAAAATGAAGTGACGAGGCCCTGAAATGACACGGATCTTCACACTCACATGAACATTCCTACACAGGTCCCTATGTTCATATTTCATTTTTATGTGGTTCACCAAAAAACCCCACCACATTTCAAGCATCTCTGCAGCATTTGCTACCTGACAAACAGCCCAAATGCTGCCCTGCCCCCAAAAGAGAATTGTTTTTAATTTAGCCCTTGTTTGAGTCCCAGTGAAGCAGCTCAGTGCTCTGACAGGAACAGGAATTTGAGACCCTTCAGCAGAGAGGTGGAGTTACTAAAACCTGCACCAAACCCAGTTTCTGCAAAGGTACAAACCACAGCACCAGTGCCAGGGCAAGCTGAGTGTACAAATCACCTCTGAAGGACATGGACCCTGTGAAACACAAGCTGGAAAAAGGAGAGGTGTCACTTCCCCTTAACAGTGAGGAGAAGGTCAGGGAGCTCTGAAGAGCTGATGGAAAATTTCCTGTTTAGATCTGCTTAGGAATAATGGTACATTTGGATGCAGGTCCTGGACATTCCTCTAAGATCAGTGGTGTTAACTGAACTGATTTAACAGGAAAATCAATGCACTGCAGGCCCATGAACGTCAGAAATCATAAAAAATACAGATCTTAATTCAAAGCCTGAAGAAAGTAACACAAGTGTGGCCAGAAATGTTTGGCCCAGCCTCTACCTGCCCTTTTTAGGTCAGTGGGGAATGCTGTGAGGTTGAGGCTGGTCAATCAGCTTGACTTAAGAGTATGCAGCATCAGAAAGATCCAAAAATCTTTCTGTGGGGAGTAAATGTGTCAGCTGCACCTGGCAGGGAAAGCCAGAATTTGTTTGACCTTCAGTTCCAGGATCCTGGTTGTGACTGGGACTACTGGCCGTCACATCCCAAAATGAAGCTGTGTTAGATGGAGAGCACAGGCAATGGGAACATCTCCACCAGCAGCAGGGAGCTGAAAAACCTCAGAAAAACCTCCACTGCCTACATGCACTGCTGCTCCTCCAATCCCTCCAGCCCTTGCAGCACCACATGCAAATCCTGACCAAGTGACACCCACAGGAAGCCACAAACCACAGCTTTTGAAGGATTGGTTTCCTTTGTCCTTCACAGCTCAACATTGTATTTCCCAATCAAATTTAACACATTTTTTCCAGCAGTTTGAGCTTCAGATTTCTCATCTAGAAGTGACTGTTTAAAGGCTCTTTAAAGATTGCCCAACCCATCACCTTCACTGCCATGAGCTGTCCCAGGCAGGACTTGATTCATGCTTTCAGCCACACTCCTAAGGCCAGCAAAACACATTCCTGCAGAGGGATGAAGAGGTGAAAAGGTTCTGTCCTGGTTGGTGCAGTTTCTCATCAGCTTTCAGCCCCCACAGCACAGCTGATGTGTGGCACTGGGCTTGTTTGGGTTGGGAAGGAGAGAGAGAGGAATGAACAAAGAGAAGAGCCACATGCAGGGATACATATTCCTTAAAAATGTTTTTCTGTTTCTTCCTCAAAGCAAAGCAAAAGAAAGGTGATAGGAAAAAAACCCCACACTGTGAGAGAGAAACAAAAAAATCCAAGCCAGGATCAGAGTTTCCCAGAACAGAACAAACTCCTAGAAACCACAAGAAAATGCCATTTTCTGTGTGAATGTTCAACTCCTCTATGTTCTGTCCCCTGTTTGAGCAATTCCTGGTCTCATCACAAAGCTCAGCACAGCCCCACATACAGGAGCAGGCCTGGGAAGGTGCCAATAACCACACCTTGTTATTCCAACCAGACAGCTGGAGCTGCCTCAGGAAGCTTTAGGTCCACATGGAAATGTGAGTCAGGGATCTGGATATCCAGAAAATAAAGGATCCTTCAGCCTAGAGGTGCCACTGTTGCTCCACAGGCCAAACACAAACCTCCCCCTCACTTCCCTCCACACCTGGGGGTCTTTACAAACCAAAGATGACATCTGGTGGCACAGCAAGCACTGATCAGGAAACTGAGCTGAGACTCTGCTTTCCTGACACTACACCTGCAGCAGAAAGGGAAATCAATTTATACAATTGCATGATTACATGTCAAACCTCAATTAGGAGCAGGAGACAGCTGGGAGCTGAAGTTTTTATGGGAAATGCTTGACATTTTCTGTGATTTCTTGCATTTAAAGGCTCCCAAGTACAGATGCTAGTATGAAATCAAAGGCAAAATATCCTGAAAAACTGGAATATGTAAATTTCTGACTACTAAAGTGTTTAACAAGGACAATCATCTGAGAGTGGCAGAAAAAGTCAGCAGTTATGCCAGTCCCATGTGCCTTTCTCCTCAGTGATCAAAGACCACATTAAAGTGAGTTTTTAGTTGTAAATACACAAATGCACCACACGGTGCTGAGGGCTGTGCCAGTTCACTCCTGTCCCACTGGAACATCTGCTGAAACATCAACTGACCAACAGCTCCATGTCTAGAGAAGACACTGGAGGAAAACCAGGGCACTGACTTGTGGTGCCAGCTTCCAGGGCTGTAAGGAGAGCCTGCACCAAGGAGCAGCTTTCCATGCAGCCCTCCAAATTTAGAGGTAAGTGATGGAAATAGAACAAAAACCCTCCCAGGGAATTCAGGCCACCAGGCTGGGAAGTGTTTTATGAAGCATTAAATGATGCTCAGTGCTGTCAGTGCTGTAAAACCCTGCAAAGCCACTCACTCCTAGAAAAACCAACCACTGTGCCAAGGAAAAAAAGCCCACTGACAGTCAGGTCTCTGAGGCAGGTGTTTTCAGAGAACCCAAAACCTTTACAGTACCCTTGTCATTTGCAAAATCCTGAGAGCAAGTAAGGAGACACTTTAGGGATGCTGGGAAGAGAACATGGATAACCCACCCATGAAGGAGCTGGCTCTGCTCTAGCACTGGACTCATAGCTTTCCCTCTGGGCCAAGCAGTCAAGCCCATATGGTGCACAGTTGGATTTCTGAGGGCTTGGTTGGTTTTTTTACTATGTCCACTGGCCATTTAAAGCAGGAGGAAAACATGCAGGCAATCTAGAAGCCTTTCAATCAGGTGGGGCAGGGTATTTTACCACGGCAGAACCCAACTCCATTCCAAAACCACAGTGCTGGACAAGAGAAGGCTGGAAGGTTAATGGAGACCTTTTGAGTAGGGAATCCAAACAAAGGAAAAACTGTCCTGAAGGTTATGCTCTCTCCTTACAGAGATGCCTCCATGCCTTATCACACACTCTTTTCAAAAATAAATTAAACAAAACAGATTTAAGAACAGCAGCGAGAAGGGTTTGTGAATTATGGCCACTCCAAGCTCCAGCAGGCTGGATACACAGATCAACTGTTTTACTTTATTCCAGGAAAGCAGAGGAAAGATGTTCTTCCCAATGCTCTCTGCAGCTGAGGAAGAAAATAAAACTCTGAGCACTGTCTTTTGGTCACTAGAGCAGGAGAAGGGAGGGGGAGAGAGGAGAAGGAGGGAGAAGGAAGGGCCAGCCAGCTGCCTGATTCCAGCACTGCAATCCCACGACCCTTCAAACTGCATATTTAACCACTCTTGTCCCAGGCAAAGAGGAGAGGGAGGAAGGCTGGGAGAACTCAGGCCACAGTGCTAATTCCTTTCCTGCACAAAGACAGTCTCTTGAGGGCACAGGCCTGCCTCCTGTAACGTGATCTCATAGTCCAGGTGGGAGAGTTTCCTGCGAGGGAAGTTGGTGAGCAGCTCGAAGCGTTCGTTGGGGTATCCTTTGGACTGGACGTGCTTCACAAGGGCCTGGGGAGAAAGGGAGGCAAAACAGGCTCACAGAATGCAGAAGGTAGGAAAAAAAATCCTGTTTTCCTTCAAAAAGGAGGTTTGTAATCAAAGAAAACTTTAAAATTTGGGAATTTTGCATAGAGTACACACCCTCTTTAACATTTACTTTGGCCCACCCATGGCATACCATGTGTGATGATTAATCACAAAAGCTAATTACCAGTGACCCCTTACCTGATTCTTTACACACAAGGTAAACTATATATAAAGGTAAACTATATATATAAACTATATAAAAATAAAACTATAGGTAATAGTGCATTAATGCAAGAGAGCTGAATTCCACATCACACATTCAAGTCACAGTGAAACAGAATCTGAAAAAAAAGCCTTAAATAACCCAAAATAGAAGCCCCCTCGTTTGTTTATCAGATATTGCCCTTACCCTAAAGCTAAAAGCCACCGAAGAAAGTTTTTAGTGAGGTAGCATTGACCAAAATAAATGCAGAAATTTTATTTATTTTTCCTTGCTTTCAATAAGCAGGAGATTTTGGAGTTGTTAGATCTTGGATTTTTAAAGATCTTTTCAATTGACTGGATTCTGTGCCTACAGAAGCAACTGGGGCAGGATACAAAGGACTGGGATGAGGGGCTCACATCCCAAGAAACAGGCATGTCAGGAAAAGTGCATGTCTGTGCTGTGGTGAGAGAGATTTCCCAAGTTCACCAGGAAACAGCACCTAAAGCTGGGAACCTAAAGCACAAACAGAGGGGCAGAGAAGTGGGGACTGGCAGAAGAAAAGAGGATAAGGCAAAGGAGCAAGATGTGGGCAGGAGAAGCTGTAGCTTTTGTAAGAGAGGAAAAAAAGATAATTTTTAAGTAATAAAGTGTGAGAAAAATCAGGGGGTCCTATCAGTTTTGTTCACATTGTTTTGGTGGGCAACTCATGCCAGTAAATCACAGCAGCCCACAGCACTCTTCTGGCACAGGCTGCCCACAGAAGCTGTGGCTGCTCCATCCCTGGAAGTGTCCAAGGCCAGGTTGGATATTGGGGCTTGGAGCAGCCTGGGATAGTGGAAAGTGTCCCTGCCCATGGCAGGGGGTGGCTTTAAGGTCACTTTCACCCTGAGCCACCCTGTGATTCTGTGATGGAGGGGACTGAGGCACCCAACCTCCAGCCCAACTCAGCTTGAGAGGGCCCTGGACAAGCTCAGCCTCAGCCCTGCTTTGAGCAGAGCAGCTGATCTCCAGGGATTCTTTTCAGCCTGGGCTTTTCCAAGGTTTGGTGGGTGCAGAACAGCCAGGCAAGTACCAGCACAGAAATTCCTCCCAAATTCATCAAAATCCACATTTGGCACAAGGAGACTGTGCCCCTGGACTGGTCTTTGCAGATCACAGTGCCTGTGTCACATGGGGAATGCAAGGAATGGGAAGATTTCCTTTTCAGGCAACAAAGATGATCAAAATTCCTTTACAAACCACTGAATTTAAATATTCAGTCAAGTTTTGTGCCCTGTCTCCCTGCCCCTTCACAGGCCAGTCTCTCCTGCACACCTGAAGCACTTGGCAAACCAGAGGAATTCAGGATGAGGAGGAAGGGCTGAGCTGCTGAACAGAGTAAAGTCAACTTAATTTGCACACAATGAGCAACTGCTTCTATAAAAAGGCAGTGAGGCAGTGTTGCCTTTTGTTTTGTTTTGTTTTGTTTGCCTGAGGGGTAGAAAGGGCATCATGGTACTACTGGAAGCATAAGCACCTCTTGGAAATAATGTGTGTAAAGAAGCCAGTGCTTCATCAATAACAACACAATGATTAAAAATAAAACATTTTAAAAAACAGTGTTGGGGAGTATCATCAGTTAAAACTCCTGAAGTGCAACTGTCTCCTTAAAAAAGTCCTTTTGCTAGTTCTGGCCAGCTTTAAAATAGAAGCAACTAAAGGCTGAAAAAAATCAGTATGGAAATGATGCTCACAAGGAACACCTGAGACTCAGTCTGGGTCTGACTGAAAGGCTCCAGAAGATCACATGAGATGAGCACAAATGCTGCTTGTTCAGCTCTGCAACTAAAAGATGTCTTTGCCCACAAACCTTGACTCAGCTAAATTCCTCTGCTGACTGTAGAGCAGAAGGGAAATCATCTGCTGAGATAAATTTCCTTTAACTTCCACAGTCCATAAAAGGAGCCAAACCAAAAGTCAGGGTTATCAGGGATATTTCAGTATTACACTTTTGTACTAATGAATATTGCACTTTTGCCTAAATGAATTGCTTAAATATTCAAAAGTGCTACATGTTTAACAATACATGCAGATTTACTTAACAAGCTGCATTCAAAAAGCAGCCAAGCTTTTTTTTCCTTTTATTTTCAAGCAGGAGAGTCAAGGATGAGAACATGAGCTGAGGATACTGTACATTCCTAGAGCTGCTGGCTAGGCAATAGCTCCATTTTCTGTAAGAGATAGGAGACTTTTCTCCCAAATCTACACAAAATCCTTCTGATGAGGTGTGCTTTTGCCTTCCCCATGACTCCAGCTGTCAGACTGATTACATTTAAATGAGCTTAACTGGCCACTGTGTCCTGAAAACTCATAGCAAATAGAACCTCTTTACACTCTGCTCCCAGGTAAGTACCTGGAAAATTTTGATGGAAATGCCATTCACATGGACTTCTCCAAGGTAAGGAATCAAAGCACAGTTGAGATGCATACCTGAGGCACAGTAATTAAATAATACTGTAATTAATTTGTTTTGGGAGAACTTCCTCCAAAGTCTGCTCCAACATCCACGTTCAGAAGGGAGGATGGAAGTATGATGGGAGAGATGGAGAATGAGAATGAAGAGTTTTGCCTTTGATTTTACCATGGGAACCAAATACTTTTAGAAACAAAGCCCCAGAAATGAGAAGCTGAGAGCATTTTATGGTAATTAACAATTAATGCAAAAGTCATTTAGAGTAATTTTATAATGGAAATGAGCAGTGTGGGGATTGAGGAAGGCACTGGAGTGTACACAGAACCCAAGCTGCAGTGGAGACACACAGAGACAGTAGTTATCAGAGAGGAATGACATGGAACACAGTGCTTGTATCCCTGGATACACCTCTCCCACTAGATCTGATTCCAACAGTGTCACACCTCAGGCACAGAAATTCTTCTCTACTCAGACAAGGATTCCCATTAACTCCACTCACCAGAAGTTTAGCTTGTTCAGGCAGTGAAACTTGTTCCCTCTTTCCATCTGGATACCTCAGCATCAGCTGTGCCTTTGGTCCTACACAAAGAAGTCACCACAAGTTAACACCAGGGCAGCTGAGTGGAGCTCCTGTGCAGATTTCAGGTGGGACAGCACAGCAGGGTGAGGGACTGGAGACAAACACAAGGTTCCAGTTCTGTGCAGGGAAATTTCTACCATAATGGTCAAAATACACACATCAGGCTCAGGACTCTTCCAAAGCAGCAGTGACTGACCCCAGCACACTGCAAATGTGTAACACCAGATTGGACTTTACTCCTGGGCAAGACACGAGCTCAGGAACCCAGAGGGCTCTGCAGGCTGTGCCCAAGGGGTGCTGCTGGTGAACCACTCACACGACTGCTGGCAAGGAGGTAGGAAATCAGAAAGGATTTTTAAAAGAAGGGACAAAACCAGGCTTGGCAGCCTATGAACAGTTTCAGGCAAAAAAGCCACAACAAAAGCCATAAAAAACAGGCACTTACCATTCACATCCAGGCCCCGGAAGGTACTTTCAGGCTTGTCAGGTGACTCCTCCAGTGCCCCCGCATCGAGGCAGGGCAGGACCCTGTGGTTTGATGTTGTCCCAGGCTCAGTCCTTGCAGAGGGCTCAGGCTGAGGCCTCCGGCTCTCCTCCTTTTTATACCCCAAGTCCTTGTGTGGAGACTTCCTCAGCTTGGCTGGAATCTCTGCCTCCTCCTCCTCCTCAGACCCACAAACAGAAATGAACTCTTCGCTTCCGGAGAAAAGCTCCGACTCCGACTCCTCGTCCGACCGGCTCTCCTGCTTGGCCTGAGAGGAGTCAAAGTGTGTCTCCTGCAGAGAGGCCCTGATGGCAGCTTCCAGCTGGCTGTCCTCACTGGCATCGATGAGACTCTCCTGTGGGATGCAGACAACACATACATCACTGCTGCCTTCAAGGATGCACTGAAAACCAAAAGGATGTCAGTCTTCCAGAAGGGAAGGAGCTAAACCTGTCAGGAAGGCACAGCAGGGGAAGCCAGGCATGCTGTAATTACTGAATGGCTTCTCCTTGGAGCTCTGCATGGAGTAATCAATATTCCTTTCACATTCTGACTGCTAAATCCAAACCAAGTGCCAAAAGCACAAACAAGTGACCCTGAGAGAAGGCATTCCCTGGCATGCTGTATTTCTGCACGCCCTTGCACTAACTCGGTGAGTCTGCCTGGGAAATCAGCAGAGCTGGATAAGCACAGGGTGTTCCTTCAAGTGTCTCCAGCCGTGGGGGGCTTGGGGGGCTGTTCCCCAAATTTCCTGACACTTACTGAGCGGGAGCATTTCTGGGGAGGGCTGCTGGAGTGGCCGTCCAGCTGGCCGTGCTCGCTCAGGAACCCGGTCACTTGGTCCAGGAAAGAAGTCACATCCAACTGGTGCCACTCCACGAGCTTCTGGCCTAGGGAACAAAAAAGGTGGCATCAAACAACAGTTCAGCAAAATGCTGCAATTCAGTGGTCAAACACACCAACTCACTGCTGCAAGAGTCCCTGTTTGAGGAACTGCAGCTTCCCACAGGCTACCACCTGATAATTATGGAGCTTCCTCCTTCCACTCCCTTGAATAGGGACAGACATGGATACAGACACAGTTTATTTCCATTCTTTTCTTTTTGTCTATGGGAATGTGAGAACAGAATGGTGAATTTGGTCTCCAAATGAATAAACATCAAACCACTGAGTTTACAAAGAAGCATTTCTCCACTCTTGCTTTATTGATTTCAACCCTTGGCAAACAGCATTTGTTCCCAGAAGTAAAGTGCTAAGAAGAGCATTCTAACTTCAGTTGCAACATTAAAAACCATATGTATTTTTAGGTGGTTTAAGTCAGCTACAAAGAGGTCCCAGCTCTGATCACAGACTTGTGATCAGATGCTATCACTTCAGTTCTGAAAAACAGGAGACCAGACCAACATTACATAAACAGGCAGCTGCATTATATGATGATAAAAGAAACTGCTGGATACAAAAGAGAAAGCAACAACTTTGAAAGAGCTGGAGGGAGTGGGAGAAGTTTGATTGTTCAGGTAAAAATCAAGCAAAACAAAACTTGAAGCCAAAATGGGATTTCAAAATTAAGATGCAATTTAAAGTTTGCTGAGCCTCACAAACTCCCTCCTGTGGGAGGAGCAGAATGCAGATTCATGTAGCACTTACAAACATTAGAGTTATTCATCACATGATTTCAAGAAGCTTTTGAAAGACTTAAAAAAAGAATTCAGAGTTTTTCCACCAGATGGAACTATTTTCACTTTCTAAGCAAAATATTCACTAAGCTTCAAATACAAAATTTCTGCAAGTTTTGGGTGGTTTATTCCCTTAGCTTTAGGAACATGCTGAGTCAGTCCTTCAGGTCTTGAAGAGATTCTTCAGCCAAATGTAACACAAACTGCAGTGGAAGGTATTCCAGGCTACAACTTTCAGTCCTTCCCATGGGGTAACTCCAGGTAAGCAGCTGCCACTTGTCTTACCTGTCCTGGGATCCAGGATGGAGACATAAGGGAAGTCTGCTAATTTATAAAACTGTATGTACCGCTGTCCTTCCTCGCTGTCATGGTACACCTGCAAAATTGGGCAGGTTAGTGGCTGGAGAGGGAACACAAACAAACTGTACCTTGAAAATGCACAATTTTTCTCTCTTCTACAGTATAAACTGCCAATGGTACACACAGTTCTCAGTAACTCTGACAAGATGGAATTAAACCTCTAGCTCCTCATACATTAGAAACAATGTGGTAACATCTTGATTGCACAAGTGAAAGGCAGTTTGTGCCTTCAAATGCACACCCATGAATTACATCTCCATCCATAAACTACATACAATCCATCTTCTCTGGATGGAGTGTTGTTGCCCACAGTTTCTCTTGAAAATGCAAGTGTTTGAAATCTTGCAGTGCTGTTCTCATGAAGCTTCAAGAAAACAAGGTATATTTTCATTATTTATCTGTTGTTTACATTTTTCTGCTTTGGGAGGAGAAATGTGATGGACGGTGATGTTCACCATCCAGGTCGAAGAGGTGGCAACCTGTGTAGCCAATCTCTTGACCTCTGTACAAATGTATATAAGTAATGGAGTCAGATAATTAAAGCAGAATTAAAAAAGGAGAAGCTTTCCCTTGACCTGCTGCATCTGCCTCGTTCCTCGAGTTGTCCCTGCACTGAACGTGTGTCAGAGTGTATGTAGTTTTAGAAAATGTAATGTAATTTAAGTAAATTTAAGATGAGCTTTAAGGTCACTTTCACCCTGAGCCACCCTGTGACTCTGTGATGGAGGGATTTGAGGCACCCAACCTCCAGCCTAACTCAGCTTATGTGGTGTAATACAACCTATTTTGTAAAATGTAATGTATTTTGTAAAAGAAAATTTTACAAAAACGCCAAGAGAATTCCAGCTTTTCCAAAGAAATCAATTTTTTTCCCACTGTCCCATCTACCAAGGCACCGAGTTACCCACACACCCACCCCCAGGCAATTCCTCACCTGCCAGAAGATGAAGTGGTCCCTGATGATGTTCTTCACAGCCTCGTTGCTCCACACGTCACGGTTCAGGCACTGGCAGGCAAAATCTTGCACGTTCTGAATGTTTATCATGAGCCACTTGTTCTGCATCTGACCACACTCCTTGGCCTGGAAGCAGAAGGAAAAGCTTGGTTAGGTCAGGCTGAAGGGTCAGACACCACCGATGGCAGCAATGATCAGAGATGGCTTCTACCACTGCCAGACCTTCCACCAAACCCCTTCACAGTGAGGAGGATGGACAGAGCTAGTGAAAAGGCACCCACAAAACAGAAGGCAGGGCTGAAGGATCTGCTTTAAATGAGCCTGGTTCAATTACAGAATCACACTGATGAACAGAGCTGCTGGATTTCAACAAGCCAAGCACAGGGTGGGAAAAGCAACTCAGAGGGGGGGGACACACATGGCGATGCTGAATAAAGTATTTATTCAGGGAAAAGTGTAGTCAGTCCCACTGATCTGACAACAAAGACCTGCTCAGTCTAAAGATAAACCCGTGGACCATCTAGTTAAGTAGGCTGCATAATTGACAGAGGACTTGCATTGATTCAACAGGACCCCTTCTCTGCATGTTTTCTTTTTCTCTCCAAGTTTTGAGTTACTCTGTGACTGTCCAACTGCCAAATTAGGCATCCTTTTTTGATGCTGCTTATCCAGACTGCAAGTGGGGAGGGAGACAGAAGGCGCAGGAAGAAATCTTACTGGTTTGAGTCACAAAGCTGGCACTGTCTGATTGCTTGGTTGCAAGTTAATGGTAGGAGTTTGATCAAGAATGTAATTCTGATCGCTGAACTGTCATACCTGTTGAAAAAAAGAGGGCTAGATCAACAGCAGGAATGTTCTTTACCACCTGGAAAGACTGGAACTGGCATAGGAGCTCTTTTTGCTTAAAAAAAAAATAATTTAAAAGTTTTGCTCACCATCCTGCTGGTAATCTACTGTTACGGAATTCAAAGGAAAAAAAATTCAGGGGCATCAGGATGTTATGCAAGATTTTGCTGTTTGGGTACTACTTTGTTCCCCAAACCAAAGTTTTTACTTTTGAAATGAATTTTAGCCAATGCAGTTTGGAACAGTCTGCCTGTTCACTGTGTGACAGACAGACATATGAACCCCACACACTCAGCTTCACCAAGGCAAGAATCTCAGCCCACAGAGTCAGTCTGGGTGGCCAAGTGCCCTGCAGAGGCAGCTTTTGTATTACTCAAAGGAAAAAAATGAAGGTAGAAGCATGGAACAGTCCTGTTCCCACAAGGGGCCTCACACTAACTACTTACCACTAATTTACACTGCCAGAATCCAGGTCACCAGGTGAGAAAAGTGGGGAAGGTGACACCTAAGTAACTGGCAAGGGTCTTAAATATAATCATAAAGCTTTTATTTAAAGGACTTGTTTTGAGCTAACTGTGCATTTTGAGAATTAATTCTAAGAAACCAGTTCAAGATGAGGCCTAGAGGTACTGCCCAAGTTTAAAGGGAACAAAAGTCCTTATGTTATTTAAGTCAATTCCCTTAGTCCTGTGTTCTCATGTAGTCTGTTAAAAAAACACTCCCAAAAATATGTAATTGAAAAGCTGGAAAGAGCATCTCACTCGTTTACCCTCACTCTGTATATCTTTTAATATTAATGAAAACCTCTGGTTCTACCTCTCCTCTGTCCAGCTGAGGGCCTTGGAAGGATGCAAGCAGGAAATTCCACAGAGAAAATTTGCAAAACTGAGTTTCCACCTGCAGAACAGGCAGAGCTTTGGAAACTACTTTTAACTCCCTTGTAAAAGCAAGCTTTGGATCTAACATTTAAAAGGACACAGTTAAACTGCTGCTATCTCACACACACAGTTCTTACACAGCTCCAGGGGTTCTTCTGAGGGAGTGGAAGGACAAGAGTGTGAGGAGAAGAAAACACTGTAGATTTGGAGATTATTTTATATTGAGATCATTTTGGTAAATGACAAGGCAACAAGGGAAGGCTCAAGAGCTGCCTTGTGTATCCCAAAGGCTGGGATCTGATGGATTTAGAGCCTTTGTTTCCCATTCCCCTCCTCCTCTGAGGTATAAAGGCCAGTGCCAGGCACTTACAGAGCCCATGGACAGGGCAGTACAGGACAGCCACTCCAGTGGAGCCCAGACACAACAACCAACCCAGCCCAATCCAATCTGTCCTAAGTGTGCCTTTACCCTTTCTGCCCAGTCACATATTTCATCATTACAACTCAGGGCAGCAAACCAGCAACCTGGTGAGACAATCTGTGAGACAGGTCTTGGTTTATGCTCAGTGCTGCATCTCCCGGTGTAACTCTGGCTCTTGCACTACTAAAAATAAGCTTTCCTCTCATTTGCCTCCTCTGAACATGTATGGTTTAGAAATGCTGGGGTTCCTGCTGGCTCAGTTTTGTTGAAATACAATCCTTTCAAGGCAGCAGAGAGAAGAAGGAAGTGGAGCCAGCACCTTGTGACCCTCTGGACATGTGTGTGACTCAGTGTGGAAGATAACAGCTGACAGAGAGTCAGAGCAGGGCATTATCAAACAAGAAATCTCCTGTCTGGGCCACACTTCTCCTTCCTACCTGGGGCAGGGCATAGATCCTTCCAGCACCCAGCCACTCCTGAGCCACAGCTGCACCTGCAGCTGTGCTGACCCAAACCAGACTAGAAGCACCTCATGCACAGGTAATTGTTCCATCTTCCAAATTATTGCTGTTTTCTAAGTGGAAACAAAACCCTCCTCAGTCTCAGCTGTAAAGCAGGGAGCTAAAAAAGGTAATTGTTAAATGGGAAAAAAAAAATCATATGGACAGACTTGAAACTCTGCAATGTGACTCAGTCCCTTCACTGAAACCCTACTGAGTGTTAAGCACAGAACTGCACACACCAGGACCATCTCTGCCCACAACAAGAAGTGCAAACTAACTCAATTTGGTGTGTCCCCCCCAAATTCAATCATCTCTCACATCACAGGCATGTAGAGAGAACACCTGCAACTCTTGAAAGCAGTCTGAGATGAGAACAAAACCACTCTATCAGACATGGTTGGTGTGCAATTTATTTATTCTACTTGAGTGATTTATTCCTAACAGATTCCACACTAAAGGGAGAACTCTAGTTTAGTCAGTCACACACTGAACTTTACAAGAACAGAGATCATAAGCTGTTCTGCATGTGAAGCACAATGCTTTTTCATATATAGCAAATAAAAAACCCCCAAACAATATGATTCAACTATGGAAAATTTTTCTGCCATGAAGTTAACCACACATATTCCTAAAGCTAGTCATACTGAGTTAAAATGAAACAGCAACTTTTGGGGCCTTACTGATAACAAAGTTTCTTTGCAACTGAAGAAAAGTGAGGTTTCTGGGGGAAAACTACAGACAATTACATGTACTTACTCTCAAAAACCAACCTTAAAATACCCAAAGAGCAGCAACAGCTGATGAGCAACAAAGATACATAAGACCAGATGTCACCACTCCTGCCAGCAAAGTCCTAAATTCTAAATTATTCTCTGATAAATGTACATGGCTTGACCCCAGCAGAGTGTTCCTGCACACCTCTCCAGAGGCTGGAACACCCCACACACCAACCTTGGAAAGAAAACCCCACTTAGATCAAAGCTTCAAGAGCATCACGATGACAGTATTTAGTCTTTGATACTCCAGAATGTGATGAGCATCTCTGGTTTATCACATGGTTTAAATCCATTTATCTCAGCATGCAGAGAAGGGAGAAGCCAACAGCAGCTTGCTAGAGATGAATTTTGAGAGACTGTGGGCACTGAGGCCTGACACCATCCCAGGCTGAAGCAGTTTGCAGTCAGAAAAGGTAAAATGCAAAGGGAAGTGGTCAACACAGTGAGAAGGTGTGAAGGGTTATATTGCAATGAAGGTGAGGAGCATCAGTATGAAATGAAGGGTGTCCCACGGGACAAGGAACTGTACAAGAACACAGCAAGGTGAGTGCCAACACCAGAAAGTGTACAGGTCTTCAGGGTGCAGGTACTGCACAGAACAGGGCAAGTTGAGGATACACAAACTCCCTCCCAACCCCAGCCCACCCCCTTTTTTAAATTACCTTTCAAAAGTGAATAAGAATGCAGAGACTTTAGGACAAGCAAATCCATCAATCAGTTATGTCACTCTCTGACACTACTTTTGACTGTGACAGATGCCACAATCAACATTGCTAAAGTCTTCATACATCTCCAGTAAGACCCAAGAAAGACAAGCACCCATCTCAAACTCCACAGCAGAGCTCAGAGGGCACTCACTGACATGTGAATTCCCCTTACTGGTGCCTTTACCCACACATTTGCTGGTTTCAGCAGCAGTTCTGGACCCCAGGCACAGCAAGTACCATCAGATGGAAGCCCTGACATGCATCATAAAAGTAAATCCTGCAGATCACAAGGCAGGGACACCTGAGCACCAACTGCTTCAGGCTGCTCCTCTGCTCCCACTGCACCAAATTCCTTCCCAGCATGGACACTGCTGCTCTCTGCCAGCATCCTTTCACAGCTGGAATTCTCTTAAGGAGATTGTGGAGGACACCCTCAGACCACAGGAATTAGTGACAAGGCAACTGATCCCCAGTGATTTGGGAAGCATAAAAAGGGAGATGAGGGTAATGGGATGAGAGCTGGAGACTCCTTAAGGCACAGAGTGTTTCAACAAAAGGTCTCCAGCAGTGCTCCAGCACTTGTGCACAGCAGTCAAGGCACATGTGAAAACAAGGTAAAGAATATTTTTTTTCAGTCAGTTGTGCAGACTTATGCAGTTGGTTCTCCAACATCTGTATTGCACCATTTAATCATTACTTTGCATTCTCATGCAGTAAAAATAATGATCATCATCAATCTCATCTATTCAAAGATGACCAGGAGGAAGTTCAGTATTAAGTGGAATTCCTGAAGAATATCTGGAAATTATGGACTCAAAAATTAAAAATATATACCAGTCTGCATGTTCTCTGATCATTATTTAAGTCATTGATCCACATCATAACAATTCAGGAGTAGATCCACACATGGCTACACAGCCAGGGAAGGTGACACCTGAGATTATTCAAAGCTGACAGTGTCCTGGATCTCTGGGATACTTTCCCTAGCACCACCAGAAATAAAAGACAACGATTGTGATTTTATACAAGAGCAACATCTCCAGTGAGGATGAAGCTGTGGCTTGATGGCAAAGCCTTATTCAAATACTTCTACTCACTCAGGTATCAGAAGCCACTCAGGAGTGTTAACTCCACCTGAGCTTCTCAGCAGGGCTGTGCTACAAACCACACTGCCCCTTGCAGTGTCCTCCCTCACCTATCCAAAGCAATCTTACTCCAGCTTTTTCTGGAGACAGCTCAAGGGATGCAATTTTCCCATTCTGACCAGCCTCCCTTGCTCACTCAAGTCTTTCACCACATTTGATTTGCCACACTGATATTGAAACATGAAACAACGTGGGCTGCATGGTCAGGAGTGAGACATCACCCATAACAGGATCCTTATGGGTCCATTCCAGGTGACACCACCATCCACCTTCAGTACATCACCAACATTCCCATCCGCACTCCATCAAATATTTATCACTGTCTTCTGCAACCTCCTGATTGTCCAGCCATGGATCCACCCTGACACCCTCCCCAGCCACCCTGCAAGGCAGGATCTGCACCCCAAGGTGAGCCCTCACCGTTTCAAAGCTGCCCTTGTGCATCAGGTCGATGGGAGGTCTGAAGAGGTCAGCCAGTGTCGTCAGCTTCTTGTCCACAGCCCCTCCGTTCCGGAGCTCCTGCTCCTGCCGGACTGCACAGCCCCAAGAGGAAAGGGAGTGGGATTAGACAAAATGTTCACAAGGGGCACTTACTGCTGCCTAAATGCTCAAACACAGAACTTCTGGGGTGCAAGTCTCTCGAGCTCCTAGGAGGTTTGGGGAGAATATGGCAGTTAGTGGGAGGAATGTGAGCACAAATGTCAGGATATCTCTTAGGGAGAATCCCAGGGTTAGACCCCACTGAACAAGATTAGCTGGTGTGTAAGGGCAGAACCTCCCTGCCTCAGCTTTCTCATGTGCTTTCACTTTAAAACAACATCTTAATAAACCTGAGGGGTCACATACCAGTATTTGAAAACAAAGGAGCAAAAAAAAGCCGTGACTTGTCTCCAGTGAAGCTTTTAAATGGGAAACTGAGCTAGACTGTAGCAATGTAGCTTTTAAAAGAAATATTTCTAATGCAGTGTTTCCATCAGTTGACTGTGGGGCAATCCCACAGAAAAGAAAGAAACAAACATTTAATTTACAAGGAGAAATCTCTTTGGATGTTTCTTTTAAAGTGCATCAATTCCATCTGAAATAATACAGAACACACTTCCTACTCAGACATGACCATGGACAATAAAGGTAAATCTCAGCAGACATGTGATGCATTTTATGGAACCAGGTCAGCTGAAATGGGCAATAACTATCCCATGGCCAAAGATTTTCCAGTGTAGAAGGAGCTGTCAATGAGTCAAAGCATAAAACCCATGCTTGAGCAGACACACAGGGAATAAAGCATCCCTGTGGAGCAGCCCTAGGAGCCAGGAGATAACCTGGAATTTCATGGCCAGGGCTGCTTTTCCAGAGACAGCCTGACAGTGATGTCCACCTGTAAAGTTCTGCCAAAAAGCATGATAAACTTCCACCATAAATCCTTGTAGTGTATCTCTCACATGCTGGGCATCTCTAAATGTCTTAGGAGTGGAATCACAGGGTGGTTTGGTTTAGAAGAGACCCTGAAGATCAGCCAGTTCCACTCTCTCCTGCCATGGGCTGGAACACCCTCTGCTAGCCCAGGTTGAAAGATGGTGAGAAAAAATTTAAGGGTATTCATTCTGTACACAGTGCATTTTCACTTAGAAAGCTGCCAGTGATTTCAATACTTGTTGTGTTCATCATTACTGGAAAAGGGGAAAGAAAATAACTATCAACACCTATTTTCAGTTTGGCAGCCAACCCCTAACTGTGTGGGAACGTGGTCCATGGAACCCAGTAACCAGTGATAGGATGAGGAAACAGCCTCAGGTTGCACCAGGGGAGGCTGAGATTGGGTATCAGGGAAAAAGTCTCCATGGAGAGGGTTGTCCAGCCCTGGCAGAGCTGCCCAGGGCAGCAGTGGAGACACCATCCCTGCAGGGATTTCAGACACGTGGATGTGGCACTTGGGGACATGGGGCAGTGGTGGCCTTGGCAGTGCTGGGGGAATGGTTGGACTTAGTCTCAGAAGACTTTTCCAACTTTACTGATCCAGTGGTTACACCTCAGGAACACTCCAGCAACAACTCAGAAGTGAAACACCTGGTGCTGTAATGCCACAGAATCACGTCCTGTGACACTTCACGGATGAAATGACAGCCTGTGCTTTGGTATCTGGGGATCTGTGCAGGAACAGCCAAGGGCAAACAGCAATCAAAGCCCTGAGAACCTCGTGTGTCGCCAGGGAAGAAGCCTCAGGGCTACTCCAATGTAATTCCAGTGCCAGAACATCCACTGCCCAGCCAAGAAATATCCAGTGCATGAATTTAATTTCTACTTGGGTGTTAGGACTCTTCCCCCATTTCAGTTCTCTCTAGAGCAGAAAAAGGGGTTATTTTAGAGTCAGCAAGACCAAAGCAGACAGAATATACTGTGATAATCAAAATTCTATGATTCTGTACTTCTAATAATGTACCCTGACACACAACTGGCAATTTAAAAATGTTTCAACAACGGGAATGATTTCTCCACCTTATTTGCATTAAAAGAAATAAAGTAAGGGAAAGGGAAAGGGAATAAAGTAAAGTAAAGTAAAATAAAGTGAAATAAAATAAAGTGAAATAAAATAAAGTGAAATAAAGTAAAGTGAAATAAAGTAAAGTGAAATAAAGTAAAGTGAAATAAAGTAAAATAAAATAGTAAAGTAAAGTAAAATAAAATAAAGTAAAATAAATTAAAGTAAAATAAAGTGAAATAAAATAAAGTGAAATAAAGTGAAAATAAAATAAAATAAAGTAAAAACAAAATAAAGTAAAGTAAAATAAAGTAAAGTAAAGTACAGTAAAGTAAAGTACAGTAAAGTAAAATAAAGTAAAGTAAAATAAAGTAAAGTAAAATAAAGTAAAGTAAAATAAAGTAAAGTAAAATAAAGTAAAATAAAGTAAAGTA
>JBBMKD010000013.1:21337903-21358125 GCA_037834095.1 Argya squamiceps | reverse complement strand
GGCAGGGACTGAGCCCAGGAGGAAGAACTTTCCTGGGCAGTGCCCGAGCCCTGAACAGATCCCAGAGAGGCTGTGGAACCTCCCTCAGTGGGGATATTCCAGAGCTGTCTGGACACAGTCTGTGCCATGTGCTCTGGGATGGCCCTGCTGGAGCAGAGGGACCCATTACGTCCCTTCCAGCCTGGCCCGTTCTGGGATCCTGTGAGGACCCATTATGTCCCTTCCAGCCTGGCCCATTCTGGGATCCTGTGAGGAAGCACCTGAGGTGGTCACGGAACAGCTGATCCAGGGAGCCCTGACAGGGCACCCCTGCCATCACTGTCACAAAGCCAGAAGAGGAAACCGTTGGATTTGTCCCCACCTACTGTACCAGCTGTTTCTGATCCCCAGGCCACCTAAAGAAATATCACGAAAGGAATGCTTTACTCCTTTCCAGTTTCCCAGCAGAGCAGGAATGTGACTGCCTTGCTGCTGAACACCTTGCCAGTAACATTTGTCAACTCTGTGAGTACCAGAGAAAGCCAAGATTTCCCTAGAATTCTAAAAATTGAAAACCTCACTGCCATGGGAACAGGTACATCTGTTTTCTCTCCCTCCCTGCCTCCCATCCCCACACCAGCTCTGGTCCTCAGGGAACTAACCAAGCCTGTACAGTATTTGGGATTTTGGCACTTGCTTGGTTTTTCCTGGCAGCTGGATGAGGCGAACTTGTTCACAAACAAGACAACTGAATCAGCAGGGCTGAAGGCAGGTGAGCAGCAGTGAACTGTTACACCAGCCCAGACATCCCAAATACAGACTCCTGCTTCACCAACACCAGTAAAACAGTGATTTCACCTGCCTCAAAGCTCCTGGACAAAGAGTCAGAAACAAGCTGTTGGTACAAGCAAAATCCACTCAGCAGTGGCCAAATTCCACCCTCTAACAATGAAGATTTAGAAGAATAAGCCAAATTGTGCCTGGTAAGGATTACTGTGCCATGGATATGGTGAGGAATGGGATCATTTGGGGGACCTGAAGGCTTGCAGCATCCCACCTTGGATAGGGCTGCTGCTGTAGGTGACAGGTTTTGTACATTTTGCAGTTAAGTTTGGGTTTTATCTAACAATCAATTTTTAGTTCTGCTTTTTTTTTTGCATTCTGCTTTGAAAATGGAGTTTGTTTTTTACAGGCTAACCCTGACTAGAAAGGCTGAGGGTCACCAGCATGGAAACAATCAGTAGCTCTGCCTTTAAAAAAAACCCTTTAATTAAGGTTTTTTTTGACATCATGGGTAAGACAGAAAATAATCCCAACTGTGGTAAGGATTAAAGAAAAACAGATCCATATTGAAGGAAGACTTCCAGAACAATGGCTGAGGCAGCAGGAGAAAAATCAAAGGATTTGCCACTGGTCACCTGTTGTAACTTTCTCACAGAACATTTCTGAACAGAACATTTATTTATTTACTTAGGAGAAGCCCACCAATGATAAAGACATGCAGGCTTGGGGGAAAAAATCCCAACAATTAATATTTTTGGTTTAGTGTGCTGGTCATGCTTCCTATAAATTTTTTTTTTAAACTTAAACCATCAGAACTTAAAAGCATTTAAACTTAAAAGCATCAGAAGATGCTGCTGAAGAAACAAGTCTGTTAGGAATGTCCCAGAACAGAATTAAAGTCCTCAATGGCGTTCAAAAAAAGGACAAAACTCAAACATTTGCTGACTAGCACACACCCTTCAGCACTGCAGCTGGCACTTGGCTCCATTTCAAACACAGACAGTGCAAAAGTAGCTCCAAAGAAGCAAAGAAAAGCCAAAATATGGCTTCATAAAACAACAGATAAAAATAATTAGCAAGAAAATTCCTCTGCATAGTAGGACCTGCCTCTTCCCCAGCCTCAGCTTCCTAGAGGCCTCAGCACCTCCACATCAAAATTACAACTTTTTTTGAGTTATTTTAGTTTTAAACCCAACAGGAACAGTATTGAGTAGTGCCTCTAGAAATGCAGTGGAACAGTTACAGCCAGGCAGGGCAGTTATGTGAACCTCTAATTACAGTTATGTCATTACTGACAACTCTGATTTTCAGTTGCTTCTTTCCCTTTTAACTTTCTCCATCATACCTGGCTTCTGGACTATTGTTTACATCACATTCAAACCAGTTTGAGTATGACAATTAAACAGCATTAAACATGGTAACACTATTGTACAAGAATAAAGTTGCAGAACATTAACAACAAGAACAACTGGGACAATGGGATCTGCAGGAGGGATCTCTGTGAACAGAAGTGAATGGGAGCCCACGGCCTTGGCATCCATGGAAGATCCTTGGCTTTGGCAGTGGAGAATGACCTGTTTCTCTCTTCTATGTCCAAGGGAGGGGTGAGCATATGAGAGGGAAAGAGTGGCTGCCTGGTTATGCTCGTGTTAATGGGTGTGCCAACAATGCAATTCCAGAACCAGCCTAAATTCCAGCAACGTGCTTCAGTTTACAGAACACTGGTTGTGCTGAGGGAAGCTTCAACCTTGCAGCTGACAGCCAGCTGGGAATACAGACTCATTTTCACTTGTTTCCTCCATGCAATGGGCATCTTTTCCATTAAAGGCTTTGGATTGTCGTTTTCAGATCAGATCATTAGTTATCCTTGTTTTCCAACACTACCAGTATTCACACTCCAAACCACGTGCAAGTTAGAAAATAAGAAATGCTCCAATTCCTGCAAGAAGTGCTGCAAGTGCTAGAAAATAATATTCAAGAAAAGAACAATTAAAAAATGGTACATTCTGGAGGTGTATGTTACTAAAACATCTCAGAACTCACAGCACCGCTGCCCAAAGTGGTTCCCCTCCAAAGCAACCACTCAAAACTGCTCAGGGAATCTTTGCCTAGCACAGGAAAACATCACCACAGCTCCTGTTCCTACTCCATCACATGTCCATGGCTCTGATCTACTCTGCAACAGGGCTTTTAAACATCTGCAGGATTGTCTTTTGCTTGTTCTTAGGCAGCGAACAAATATCATTTGTGTCACTGGTATTAACCACACAATTCAAAACCTTTCCTTCCTTCATGCTGGGGGATTTCACCCGAACCCTGGCAGGGGACTGCCAGTTCTCATTGCAGGAACCTTTCCGAGGCTTGTGGTGATTGCTCTCAGCCTGTGTTTTTGATCCCTTTGAGTTTTTTGCCCCCTTGTAACTCCCCTTCCTGGCAGAGGAGTCTTTCCCAGAGCGAGGAGGTTTGGTGCGAAGCAGGTACTCGTCTGGAGAGCCCTTCTGTCGGTTCGGTCTCATTTCCTCCTTGTTGAGCTGCCTCTGCAGCTGCAGGGCCAGGAGCCTGTCCTGCTCCTCCTGCCTGCGCCTTTCATAGAACTCCTGCTCAAAGGCTCTTTGTGTCTGCAAGACAAAATCATCCATCTGCTCTCCTTGGTCTTCTGCACCTTCTGAAAAGGTTCTTCTCCTCTTATCGAGTATGCCCAAATCAATCATGGCATCAGCTGGGGCCTCCAGTAACTTCCTTTTGGGAGTCTCCTTAGAGTTCTGTGGCCTCTCTGGTGTCTCTTCATCTGAGTGTCCACTCTCCTCCCCCGGATCACGCAACGCAGTCTGGCTGTCAGACGTCACACAACTCATTCCTACCTGACCAGAGGTACAAGTTTCATCAGGCTTTTCAAGGTTTACCCTTTGGACATCTGTTAAATTGCCACTGTCTGACTCAATTCCATCGTCATCTCCTTTGGATGTAAAAAGAACTGTCCCAGACCCTTCCCCTTCTGTAGTTCCATGAAGTGCATCTGGAACTCCATCTTCTAAACCATTTGGTCCTGGTGTTTCTTCCTGCTTGACGGTGGCAGTTTCACCTGAAGCTGAGGCACTGAAGTAGTTCATGCATGATTCCAAAAATGAATCCTTAGCACCAGAATCTTTATTCACAGTGGTCAGCTGTGGAGACAGGGTTG
The DNA here is from genome assembly GCA_037834095.1 of Argya squamiceps. Lineage (NCBI taxonomy): Eukaryota > Metazoa > Chordata > Aves > Passeriformes > Leiothrichidae > Argya > Argya squamiceps. The sequence goes on along the minus strand of JBBMKD010000013.1, from coordinate 21,354,182 downwards.
GCATTTCCTCATGCTCATCCTGCAGTGCAGAACTGTTGCCTTCATTGCTGTTGGTCTCCTGAAGAAAAGGGGCACACCACTAATGAAATAAATTTATCAAAAGCCCGTGGGTGTGAATAAATACCAAACTCACTTCTCATGGCTGCATTGCCCCTGAGTGCTCTGGGGTAGCAACTCAGATACTTCTGTTTTTAAAAAATAACATTATTTTAATAATAATAAAAATATCTAAAGTAACTGCAGAAGCCCAGCTAAAGGACTGAAACCACAACTGCAGCATTTTCCTCTTATCAGTGACCCAGACCAACTGTGCAAACCTGCTCATCTTCTCTGGAGGCTTTACAGGAATGATTAGACAGCCATAGAATGATGTAAATCAGGGGGCACCCTCTCCCTGTGGACTCCAGAACTGGGAATCATGAATACTTGAAGGTAGCTTAAAAGGGCGAAATAACCTGCCCAGTGCTGATATGCAAGGGGAACAGAGGACTGGAATCCTACAGGCAAGAGGAAAATATTCCCCAATTACAAACTGTGGGATTTATAATAAAACTATTCCAGTTACCACAGAGGTAGAGTTGCTTCTGTCTCTTCCTGTGGTAGTGGAGAACGATGCTGATCCCAGCATATCGTAATTCTTTGGAGCCAGATACCTCAAAAAGAAAATGAAAAAGGACACCCCTTTAAACATTTTGTCCTTGAACTGTCAGTCCTTTGCATTATTCAAGATCTTCAGGGTCATTCAGACAAACAAAAAACAACAAGAAGGCAAGTGCCTCCCTTCTCCTCCTATGAGGAAATATTTTAAACTTCAGCACTTCATGTTTGTCCCCAGGTGTCTAGGGAAGCTTACAGCATTCCAAAGGAGCAAATGGGGCAGAGGGACACTGAAACAGGCCAATAATGAAAGGAACACTTGGCTGAATCCCTTACTTCTGAATGTCTCCAGAGCTGCTTGGTTTGTTCTTTGCCTTGCCCAGGGTCAGTGGGGATGTCTGGAGGGAGAGGCTGTGTGCTGGTGACGGGCTGCCGGGCACAAGTCCCTCAGGATCCTCATTCTTCCAGACAAGTAAGAATAGCATTAGGTAAAACAAAACACAGCACAAACTGCAGAAACCTCAGGGAACTACTTTGGCTTTGCTGCAGGATTAGTTACTTTTGTCCAAAGAACTCTAGAACTGTGAGTAACAGTTACAGAGAAAGAAATGTTACCTGTCCTGTACACCTTCCTGGATGTAGCATTGAGAGACAGGAGGCTTTGCTCAAATAAGTACACAGGTTTCATCAGTGGGTAATAAAATTTCAACTAAGCAAAACAAATTAATAAAACAAAAAAAACTCCAAAAGGTAAGGTACATTTTCACTGTATGTCCCTTTCTTCCAGTACAGGTTACAGGTACTCGTTTTTTCCAAGGAAGGGTTTTTAAAATCATGAGGAAAAGGAAGCATACAGCAGAAAATCAATGTTTTAAAATATTTCACAATGAAAACGTGCTGGATTTCAACTGTGTATTACACAGGCTTCACCCTCCCCCTGGCTTTTCAAAAATTAATGGTCAATCAAAGCTTTAAAGTACTGGGGTGACAACAGCTTCCAACTACAACTAAAATAAATTTAAACTATTCCAAATTTTACCATTTGCTCTGAGAAGTCCAAGTTGCTTGCACTATATCGACATTTGCTGCTGTCCAGTTCGATCCTAACTCACCAGACTGTTACTGAGCTGCCAGGCCAGCTCTTCATCTTGCTTCAGCTGCTTCTCCATCTCCCTCCTTCTCTCTTCTGCCAGCCTGTGCTCCTCCTCCTCCTCCTCTGCCAGCAGCCGCTGGATGTACTCCTCACTCACTTTGTTCTCCTCCTGTTCGTGCGCTCGCCTTTCCGCCTCCACCTAAACCAATGTTTGAAAAATCCCACCTGGTCACTCCTGCAGGGCCACACTTTACACCAGAACCTCTGAGATGACACTCCTTAAACATGAACTGTTCACAAAATACAGCAGTATTTCATTGCACAAGTCTCAAAGATGTAAGGATCACAAGGATACCGTGTACAGAGCCTTGGGTGTGACCACAGTGACAAACCTCTTGGTTTCTGTAAGATCATACCATTAACCTTGCTCACCTGCAAGGTTAAACTCCATTCCTCACCTTCTCAAAGTGTTAGTAACAAAAACTAAGATCTTAAATACATGGATCTACAGAGAAACTGGGGTTAGAATTCTTTCTAAGGCTGAATGCCAGCTATCCCACAGCATCTCCTCCCACAGCACCTGCTTTTATCATTTCATCTCCCAAAGACAGCACATCCATCTTCTAGAAGAGTGCTGCTCTCTGGAAACACACAAAATCCAAAACAGCAGGCCAGGAATTTCAAATCTGCCTTCCCTACTGCAGACATGCTGAGAGATCAGCTACCAGCAACTCCACAAGGAGAGTAAAGTACTTCAAGAATAAAGCTTCCTTTGGAAATTCCCCCAGTCCTCTGCTTCATGTGCTGCTGTAATCACCAGCAAGGGGATCTCAGGGAAAGGTGCATTCCCATATATTTTCCAACTCTAAATCTTAATACTACTGTGTCTAAACTGGAAGAAGGATCCTTAAACAGGCCTTAAAAAGTTGAGAATTCTTTAAATCTTCACTGATTTTTAAATGAGCACAGGTAACAGAGTGAACAAAGAAGAAAGAAAATGCTGTATGTTCATTACTGAAGGTTATCTAATTGTGATCTCTTACTTGGAGGGACATCAAGAAGACAAATATAAAACCAAAGCCCAAACAGTTCCAAATTTCTACATTTGCTACTTTTATGTACATTGACTGAGAGGTGAGATAGGAGGTATAGATCAAGAAAACCTGAGAAATGTCAGCTCGTGTCATATATAAAGAAATCTCTTCCACCAACTTAATTCATGATTCAGGAGTGACCAGTATGTTCCTGCAGCTGCAGTGGCCTTTTAAGTATCTTTATTATTAAATAAAATTACAGCTGTTTGTGGGAACAATTCAAATAACTGGATACAAAGTATTTATGTTTTTAAAATGTATTTTTAGACTTACCTTACTAATCTCTGCTTCATATTCCTGCCTGAGCTCCCCAGGCTTGCACAGCTGGTGCTGAGGCTTGGGGGGACAAACTGATCAAGAGGAAGGAGAGGAAAAAACCAAAGTCAACAAACACAATAGTTATGATAGTCAACAACAAAGGATTTTAACTCCATACTCTGTCATGGGAATGATTTGACTTAAATCAAGTGCTGTGATTTAAAAAAGGAAGGAACAAAGCAAAAAAACCACAAGGAATAAAGTGTACAGGGTAGAAAAGCAGAGTGTTACATAGTGGCAGGAACAGGAGGTGTTTCCCAAGCACTGAATATAAAGTAAATACAACGAAACAGGTTGCCCAGAGCAGCTGTGGGCTGCACCATCCCTGGAAGTGTCCAAGGCCAGGCTGGATGGAGCCTGGACCATCCCAGTCTGGTGAAATGTGATCCTGCCCATGGCAGGAATGGGATGATCTTTAAGGTCCCTCCCAACCAAAACCATTCCCTCATTCATTCTCTGTTGGTACACTGACAATAATTTGTGTCTTTCACTCTTTTTCATTAAAAACACCCCAGAACACTGCAAATGGAACAAGTTGCCCTACAGCAAACCTACCAAAAAAGCCCCACCAAGGGGCTTGCAACATCATAAACCCCAAAATCCTCCTTTAAAAAGTTAATCAGATTTCACTTCCTTCTCTCTGACACCACAATTTTCAGCTCACAGATTCTTGCATTGACCAAATCCCTGGAATATCAACCAAAAAATCGACACCTAAAAATCTTTTAACCACTTCACTTACTTGACAGTGATAAAGAAACACACCCACAGACTCAAACACTCTGCTTGCAGATGCTACAGCTGCAAATGAGAAATGAACAAGGCCAGGCCACAGACCAATACCCCACACCAAAGGTATGAACAAACACCCCCTGAAATGATGAGACAATGTTAATTTCTATCCTCTGTACTACAAATGAAGAAGGCATTACCCACCTCTTCCCTGCCTCTTTTGCAGGAGGGCTCTATCTCTGCCAGCAGCAACACACCTGCCTAGCCACAGCTCCTTATTTCCCAGCATCTGAAATTCACCCACAGCAATTCCTGTGCCAAAGCAGAGACACCCCAGGACAAGTGACATTTCACTTACTTTCCACCTCCAAATCCTGTCCGTTAATCCTCTGCTCGCACTCCTTCGGGTAATTCTTCTGAATCTTCTCCCAGAGCTCCCAGTTGATGTGAGTATTCCTGCGGGTATTGTACCGTGCCCAGGAAGAGAGTCGACGCCTACAAAAGGGGCAACAAAGGCTGGCCTTTTCCACCGTCATCTGGAAGCAGGGATTACAGAGGGTATGGCTGCACGGCAGCGTGACAGGCTCCACAAAGATCTCCATGCAAATTTGGCAGAGGCAGTCCGACAAGGAAAGCGGTGGCACCTTGGATTTCTGCGACATACTGACTCGAGGTAGAGGAACAGCACTAGGACAACATCAGGGCCTGAAAGCAAAAAGAAATATTTATGTTCCTTATGGGAAGTAAAATAAAGGAAAATGCAAAATGTTTTACAGCTACTTTAAGAAAATGTTAGTGGGTTTAGAAGCCTGCTTAAGTGGTTGCTTTTGCTCAGGGCCTGAGAGGTTCCTGAGGAAGAAGCAGATCTTTACAGAAGTCCTGCAAAAACTGTACCAGGTTTTCCTACTGCAGTTCTCTGCGAGTTGTAACAGGTGCTCTGGGGATAGCAGGGAGGTGGTAAGGAGAGGGGGGAAAAGAAGGTGAGAATTCTTCCATCCACCTCTGTTACTCCCCTCTTCTCCCACCACTCCCTAAGATAAGATATGCTGGATACGTTATTCAAGTTACCTTAACCTTCCATTCACTCATTTTTTCAGTATATGGGCTTCCTCTGAGAACTGCTTTTGGCACAAGCTTGCTTCCTGCTCGTTCTGAAGGCAAAATACATCACAGCAGAGCAGCTTCTTCCTCATACATTTGCTTGCTTAAGCTAGGAGTATAAAGTTAAAATTCCTTTTTTCTTAAGATAAATGAAGAATTAAGACTTCAGCACCTTCTCGTATGACTTGAAACTGTCGCCTGTCTCCTCACACGGTTTTTCCACCTGGCCCAGGAATACTGTGGGAGAAAAAACAAAAGACACATAGAGCAAAAGAAGAAACCCAGTGATTTTTAAGTTCCAAGCTTCTTAAACAGGCAGCTTCAGAGACAGGAGGCCCTCAAAATAAAGGCTGCCATTCCTCACAGAAAACTCGCCATGGAGACAAATACACGTTAAGGCGGGCTTTATTATTTCCGCTAATTTTATTGACAAAAAAAAAAAAAACCTCCAGGACGTCGGAACCCAGCGAAAAGGGAGCCCCTCGTCCCCCCCGCCCGGGCCCCGTCACCCCCAGCCCCTGAGGGGCCCAGCGAGGACTCGGCACCCACCGCTCCGGCCGCGGCTCCCGCAATGGCGGCTCCGCTCCGCCCCTCACTGAGGGGCTGTTCCCGCCGCCCGGCTGAGGGCTCCGCCTCCTTCTTCTCCTCTCCTCCTTCCTTCTCTTCCTCCTTCTCCTTCTCCTCCTCTTCTTCTGTCTCCTCCTTCTCCTTTTCCACCTTCTTCTTCTCCTCTTCCACCTCCTCCGCCGAGCCTGCTGGGAGACAGAGGCTGCGAGCCCTCAGGGGGAAGGCGGGCTCGGCTGATAGGGCGGGCGGTAATGGCTTCCCCCTGCCACAGAGCAGCGTTAGGCGGGATGTTAGGAATAAATCCTTCCCTGTGAGGGTGGCGAGGCGCTGGCACAGGCTGCGCTGGGAAGCCGCGGCTGCCCCGTGCCCGGCAGTGCCCCAAAGCCGGGCGGGCGGGCTCGGAGCCGGGGTTTGGTGGGTGGCTTTGGTCGCCGGCTGTGCTCTCACCTGGCCGCAGGTGCCCAGGGCACGTCCCGCCTCAGGTCCTCCTGCAGCATCTCCGCCTGCAGGTCAAACTCCTGCGCCAGCGTCTGCAGGCTGGAGCCCAGCTGGGCGAACCGGGCCTCCAGGGACAGCAGCCTGCTTTCTACTCTGCGCCGGGGAAAAACGACAGTCAGGGAAATTCGGAACGATTTGGGGCTTTTCTGCCGTGACAGCGCGTTGTGAACAGCTCCAGACCCCATTCTGGGCGTCCTCCCAAGATTTGTGAGAATAAGCACCACTAAAAGTCAGGGGGTTTTGTCACATCTTTTTGGCCGTTTCCTGGGGCAGAGATCTTAAAATCTCCAAATACAGCTGCAAAATTAGTATGTAGGTTTATCTGTAGCTCACAGCCATATGCATTATTAGTGGCATAGGTTTTTCTCTTAACACATTTTGAGGTGATTTATGCTTTTATTTGTAACGTCATGGTATTTTGAACCATTTTCATTTAACATTGAGCAGAAGTTCTCATTACTCCTCTGGCTGAAAATTATGCAAATAATAAGCCACCTGCAGTGTTTTCTTTAATAGGACTGTCCTTCCATGGAACAACTGTGATAAAAACTACCTCAAAGCTTGTATTTATTAACTTCTTTTTCATTATTTGGTATCTGTTGTGGTTTTCCCTTTTAAAAATTGCAAATGATAAAGATGAGGTTTTGGGTTTTATGCCACTCCACTTTTGCTGAAGAAAAAATGCCTGGTTTAAAAGAACTTGCTGTGTTGAGAAAAGGCACAAGGGAATGCAAGTATTTATTTTTATACCCATTTCTCTCTTTCCTGGAGATACATGGTGTGCTAGGTTCTGTCACTGTGGGTGGTTTTGTAAAAACAGTTTTCTCCTCATTTTCCTCAGTTACCTGATTGACATCAAGACATGTTCCTGGGAATCCTGAGGATCTGAAAGCTAATGTAAATAATTCAAAGTCCCTTCCTAAATACTGAACAACTATCTCAGTACTATGTAGTCAATAGCGATTTACTAGCAGAACATCACCTACTCCTAACAAATTTTTTTGTGATTTTTCTTTTTTATTTTACTGGCAGAACTTCAGGCTGTATCAGCTAACATTAAGCTGATACACCATCAGCAAATATTATTACCTACATATTTTTCTTTATCTTATCTTTTTTCATTCCTAGTCTGCTCCACTGCTTCTGCTACTATTATTATTAAATTGTTTTAATGTTCAGAGAATTGAGTTCTGAATTATGACCTACCTGTGTTACACTCTATTCATGTTTGTGGCCCTGTTACATGTATCTTTGGATGAACATTTTGTAAGGACAAAATACACAGCAGCTGGTGATGACATAAAAAAACCACCAAAACCCTTCAAATATTTTTTCGTTCTTTGACACGTATCCCACGGTATTTTAATGCCTGTTGTTATAAGAGACAAAATGTAATTTTTTCCTATCAGCAGCTCCTCCCTCTCCCTGCCTACCTCTCCTCCTCTTCTCCTCCCCCTTCTCCAAACCAAACCCTACTTTGGATTCCGTCTGCAGCTGACCTGAATGAGGAGAAAATAAAAAGACTTCAAAAGTGGCATATTTGACTAAGTATCCCCGACCTTAATTCATTGTCTGGCCGCTTGTGGAGATCCTTGTCTAACGATTTTCTGTTGTTTCCTGAGGCTACGAGGCTTCCTCTGCAGCTCATCTTACTGCGGTAGGACTCCTCTCGCTCCAGCAAGAGTTTTGGGACGAAGATAGAACTTTAATTGGAAAATTAAGCTGGTGTCATTTCGAAATGTAGCGAGTTCAGAAGAACTGGAAGGATTGATGTGTCATAATTGGATCGAATCTGTCAGCACCGAGAGAGCAAGTGCAGAAACTGAGGTGAGGTGAGTCGGGGAATGACTTTCCGAGCTGGATTGTCAGATAATCAGTGTTCTTGCCGGTGAATTGCTCCCTGGTTGTAGCTTTTTATCATGGTAAATAAGCTTCCTCATGGCCCATTCTCCAACTTCCTCCTCTACAAGTAAGAGTAAAGTTATCCAAGATCTCATCACTAATACTATCGCAGTGCAGCAGTAGTTTCTCAGCAGCCTGCAGTCCAACGCTTTACTATTTGACCAGTTTTATCTCTCGAACACTTTTTAAAATTGCTTGTCTGTAAATTAATCTTGTGCATTTTTAAGCACCTGCAGCAAACATTTCAGCATTTGCCAATTTTGGATCTAAAAATGTCTGTTCAGTTATACCACGGTAGATCCATAACTGATTTCCCACAGCTGTAACTGAATTCTGGTGGATGAGAGTGCTGCTGCCTCTTGATCTAAGTTTGGAATGAAAAGAGGAAGAATGCATTAAAGCTCCTGCTTTCATTTCCATCATGGCTTCTGAATATTTTTCCTTTAGTGTAAGTGAAGTTACCACTAAGTCAGTGACCACTAACTCTGACTAGTGTACACACAAACCACATCCCCATTCTTTACCAGGAAGCTTTTAAAATTCCCCTCTTGTTAGCACACAGAACATACTTGGAAGCCATGCAGTAGAAGCTCCAGCATTTCCACTTCTCTGGAAGTATGGTTCTATGTGAAACCTTATTTCTGCTATTCAGGCATTTGCAGAAGATGACATTTTAGAACTGTCATGTGGGTTTGATTTTCCAGTGCAGCATCCTGCACTTCTCCAAGCTCTCCCCCTTCACTCACTCCATGGGATGTTAGACACACACTTCTTCAAGCAGTTTCCCACAGAATTAATTTTCACTATTTTCTTTCAGGAGTTGTTTATCGTTAATCCCTCTGGTCAGGTCTCCAACAGCTACTTTTGTGTTCACAATTGTGTGAATCAGAGTCATAAAGGCTACGAGTGAACCAACAGTATGAACAGTATCTTGACAAGAGGAGCAGTTTCTTTCCAAGCCTGTCATCTGTCTATCTGTCAACACATAATCATTCATTTCCTAAGCAGAAGTACTGCATCCCATCAGCTGTGATACTCTTAACAGGGATCCTTTTGACTGCAGGTAAACCACAGTTGTATGTAGAACACCTGATTTGACTTTAAAATGTCTCAACACTGCATAGTTTGCCTTTAAATGTAACATATCATAGAATCCCAGAATGGTTTGGGTCAAAAGGGACCTTAAAGCCCACTTCATTTCCTCCCCTGCCATGGACAGGGACATCTTCCACCAGCCCAGGTTGCTCCAAGCCCCATCCAACCTGGCCTTGGACACTCCCAGGGATGGGGCAGCCACAGCTTCTCTGGGCACCCTGTGCCAGGGCCTCACCTCCCTCACAGGAACATGAAAATCCAGATGTGAAAATCCACAGAGTGGGGACAGTATCCTGCCTGCCTCCAACTGCTGAGAATTTCAGACCCTTTTATGACTCTTTTTCTTGAAGGTGCATGCTCATATCTTTATATCTGCTCTGAGCCCCCTCCATTGGTGCCTGCTGCTGCACAGCCAAGCACAGACTGGTGCCAGTGGGGACAGCTGAGGCAGGATTATTTTTCAGGAAGTTCATGAACCTGTTGGTCACGTTCCTTTGCCAAGTGCAGGCTGTGGAAAGGGAGGGTGAATCAGTGTCACCTATGTCCCGATTCCCCAGTGTTGGTGATTTGTTTTCCTTAAAGCCCATTCTTGGGGGTTTTTTTGCTCATGATAACCACATATTCCCTATCTTGAACCCTCCAAACTCTGAGGCATGGTCTGAAAATCAGAAGTTCACTTCAAATCTCCAATTAGAACAGCAACCCCAAATTTCACAGAATCACAGAAATGCTGAGTTGGAAGGGAGCCACAAGGATCCAACTCCTGCCCCCCCTCAGCAATCCCACCCTGTGTCTGTGAGAGAATTGTCCAAATGCTTCTTGAGTTCCAGGAGCTTTGGTGCTGTGACATTCCCTGGGGTGCCTGTTCAGTGCCCAACCACCCTCTGGGGGAATAACCTTTTCCTAATATCCAACCTAAATGTCCCCTGACACAACTTAAGGTCATTCCCTCAGGTCCTGTCACTGGGCACCACAGAGATCAGTGTCTGTCCCTCCTCCCCCCTCAGGAGGAAGTTGTAAACCTCAATGAGGTCTCCCCTCAGTCTCCTCCAGGCTGAACAGACCAAGTGCCCTCATTGCCTGGTGACACTTCATGCAGCTGCAGGCTTGGATGATGGCTCAACTGCCCAAATCCCACAGCAAACAGCCAGGATAGCAGGCAGGGAATGAACACCACCACGGAGCTGGTGGCTCTGTCCCTCTTTCCTCCCCGGTGAGTGAAGGAGAGATTAACCCTGTTCATGAGCTCCTCCCTCCCTGTACACACACCATGTCTGCTGCCCACAGAAGTTTCCAGGGGAGCACAGGTTTGCTGTGCCCACAGACTGCCTGGTGTGGTGTCCCTGCCCCAGCCCTCCAGCCCTCCCCATCCCCTCGTGCACCCCGCAGGACCTGTTCAGTGTCTCGTTCAGGGAGTGCAGGGAGATGCTGCCTTTTGCCATCTTCCTGGAGAACACCAACAGAAGAAATAAAAGCTGGAGTGGGCTCTCTCCTCTCTCCTGTGCCCGGCAGCAACAGCAGGGACAGGGGATCTGAGTCCTGCAGGAGGTTGTTTGTTCCCAGGCTTTTTATAGCCTGTATATCCAAATATAGGTCATGGATGCACCAACACACGTCCATGGACACAGCACACACTGAACCACCCAGCCCAACCTGACCCCCTCCTCTGCCCCACTGATCCTGTGTCTTCACAGATAAACTAATTCACAGCTAACACAAAAGGCAGCAACTACACTTTTCTCCTTTCTTTTTTTCCCCCCATGTTTTGGCTTTGATTTGCTGTTGCGCCCACCAGATCATGTCTTGGGCCAAAGTCTCCTACTGGGAAAGGCTGTACAAACAGATTGCCTTTGGGTTTTTTTTAATTTAAAAAGATACAAAGGTAAGATCTGATTTGGATGAGGAGTTGTGTTTGGTTGCAGGGAGTTGCTTTGAGCAAAACCAAGACAGTTGGAATCTCTTCCACAAAGGGTGGAGAGAGGCAGCACAACCAGATAATGGTTTTCTAGAGTTGAGTATGTAAAAAAAAACAGAGCTGGAAATTTTTCCATAATAATATGGATCTGGCAAGAGCCCAGCTGGTGAAACACTGCAGCACAAACCTCCCACCAGTGCAGCAGGTCCTCAGCCAGCACTAGGAATTCAGCTCTGTGACAGGATAAGGGCAGCCCAGGAAAAAAACCCTTTTTTAAAAATTATTTGCCCACTTCATGGGAAATCCAGCATGAACTGAACATGTCCAGAGCTGCAGCATTTTCACTTAGGTCTTCCTACCTTCAATTTGCAAATGAACAGAAGCTTCTAGCAAGATAAGTTCTGCTCATTGTGTTCAAAGTTTTGGGATGACAGGAAGTATTTAGGTAAGGAGAAGCTGTGCCTTTGGCCCTTCGTATTCCCCCTGTGATGGGGGTACAAGACAGTTTTTGACACAATTTTGTGTGAGTCTGGCACTATTAGAGTGAGTCTAAGGACAAGGGAACAGTGAGAGAGAAAGCATTTATTAAGAGGAGTGTAATAGTTCTTATTCCCTGGGATACACAACTAACTGACAGCTGTCCCAGCAAACAGGTGTAACAGTTCCCCTGCTCCTTCTTTTGCTGCAGTGAAAAAGTTCATTGGCAACCACAGGGAAACTCATTTGATTACTCATTAATTGATGCATCTCTAGTCAATGCTGACAGAATGATGAAAACCAGATTCCACCATAACCAGTTTAAGCCAACTGGGATGCAGCTTAATGGGAGAAGTCACACAGAGCACTGCAACAGCCCTAACCACATAGAGCTGAGCCAGTGAGAGCCCTGCTACTGTTCAGCAGCCTCACTTAGCACTGTGGGTGTCTCCTTAGCACTAATTTTCTCCTCCAGCCTTAATTACGTCAGCTTAGCCATGAACTAATGTTACCCCTAAATATAGAGACCCGTTTCACTTAAATTCAAGCAGCAAACTGCCAACCCTGCAAGAGACAGTGGCTGTGAACATAACAGCCACAAAGAACCAGGGACATCACGAGTGCACAGCAAATCTCTTCCCCTTCCCAGGTACCCAGAGGGGTTCCCTGTCCAGTTCACTGTCAGTGGATGTAACTGGCTCTGAGAAGTGGTTTTATCCCCCCGATTTCTGTAAACACCTGGGTGCCTTAAGGTTCTGGCAATGGATAGGCTGATACAGAGCTGGTCTGGTCAGCAACCAACACTCTCCTGGAGCCTTTGATCTCTGCACACGAGAGCCAGTTCACCTTCTCTCCGTGCTCAATGCTGAGCTTTGGCACAACTCCAGGGTGTTCATTTGAGGCCACTTTGCTGAGTTTCCCATCTTTTCTGCTGGAAGCAGCTGCTTGGGCCTTCTTCCTGTGCAGAGATTTTGCTGGACTTTTCTGCTGCTTCCCAATGTTGCTGCTGACGTCCCACAGCAAGACTTTCCCATCATTTCCTCCTGACAACAACCAGTACACCTCTGGCATGAAGAGCACCTGGGAGACTCCCAGGCTGTGAGCCTGGAACTCCATTTCACGTTCAAACCTGGCCCCTGTGACCCGGAATATTCTGACTTTACCATCCTGAGCTCCACAGCTGAAAATGTTGCCGCAGGAGGCGACGGACAGGGAATGTGCAAGTGGTGGGTTGAAGAACTGCCCAGCTGACTGCTGGCTCTCCTCCTCCAGGTCACACTCCTGCAGGTTCATGGTCCACAAAGGACGAGCTTTCTGCAGGTTCCACAGCATCACCTGGGAAAAAAAATAATGGGACAAATCAATAACTTGTGTGTTTTACTTCAAATCGAAGCTTTAATAGTAAAATAAACAACCACACTTCTTGCTCTAGCAGAGCAAAGGCTGTGCATGACTCCAAGAGGTGTAAGTTGTGTGGTGAGGAGTGGTTAAACTTGCCCTAAAATAATAAATGTAGCAAATCTTTCTGGCCTGCTTTCCAAACCCCCAGCACCATACTCTGCAGCCAATGACTCAGACCTTTAGACCACGAAAGAGATGCAAACACTGCTCTAAAAGCTTTTGCATTCACCTCAGCAGTAGTGATCATGATGTACTGCACATCAATTATTGAGAAGGAGGGACACAGAAATGCTAGCAGTGAATAGAGATCATTGTCATTCTGGGTTTCTGTCTCTGCTACTTGGCCTAAAATAGTCACTTCCATGAATGTGTCTGAAAAACGGGAGAGCAAAAGGAAAACAGTAGGTGAGGCTGTGGTTTTTAAATAGGCATATTTGTATTTATTTTTATATCCAGTGAGTAGATCTGGTTTGTGCTGTGGAGTAGGGCATGTTTTACCTGCTGAGATGGGGTAGGTCATGCCTTTAGACTTTCTTTTCCAATGCCACCCCACCTCCAAGCTCCCAGTGAAGAATCCTGTGTCTCTTGTGCAGCAGTTCAAGCACCACAGATTTTTACTGAGCCAATTAAAAATAATGCTCTCAAGACTTTTGTAGGATCTGAACTGACAATGAGCATTCTCAAGGCCAACAGATTGAAAAGCACAAGTCAGTCTAATGCAGCACTGGTGTACTGTTTGCTCCATAAAGTTAAGCTTCAATTTGTTATTAATAAAAATATTCCTTCAGTATAATCACCACAAGCAGTACAGGAGTCTTTAAATTTAGTCCACAAAAAAGCCTGGCTCTGCATTTCTGGAATCCAAATCACACTAAAACATCTGAAATACATTTCCTGCCCCTTTCCTGTTTCAGTGACCACTGTTGCTGCTGCACTAAAACTACTTCCACAGCAATTGTGATTTACTGTAAATCAGAGGGGCTGGGTGATGCTTACAGAAAATACTCCTGTTTTCATCACAGGCAGCACTGCAGCAGCCTGATGAATCGAATCCATCAGCTGCTGACAAGTTTTCTGCAAACTAAGTATTTTCTGTCCTCATGGCATTTTCCCTGCTTCATCAGAACAACTGAAAGAACTCCAGCAAGCTACATTTCAATTCTCATCAGCCACAGCTTCCCTGAGGGTTTGAGAAGCCCAGAATGTGTAGAGCTTGTAAAAAGTTTCCAGCCACAAGCTTGTGTATCTGCATTTTAGGGACCAGAATTAAGCCAGCTGAGGGACTGAGTGTTTACTCCACCCAGACAGGATCTATCATCATGGCTCTAACACAGAAAAATACAGTTTATACTAAATATCAGCAGGTATTTGCTCTAATGGGTGTGAGATGTATGCTGGTTTCAGGAACACAGGGTGAAACTGCTCAATGCTGTCGCACAAACTTCACCCTGACACCGCTGGAACCACAGAAACCTTTGAGAAGTGACAGTTTTCATATTGGGCTAAACCAGGAATGTGGTCAGACCTCAACCACTGGAAAGAAATTACTGAAAAATATCTGTTCTGGCTGGCCAGCTCTGGACTTAACTCCCAGCATGGTTCTTCTCAGAATTCAAAGGACAAAGTTTCCTCTTGAGAAGGACAGAAAAGTTTAAAAGGCAAAGGACATTTCATGCTTTCAAGATGCTGACAGAACAAAGGATAAATTATACAAATCAATTGTCCTCACAGTGATATGTTCCACCTGGAAAGATGCTGCTCTACCTGCCTGCCTCGAGCACTGTGCCTTTTCCTCACCATCCTCTGCATCTCATCTGCAGCCACAACAGATCCCTAGGGACAGCTGCTGGTTTTGCTCAGTCCAACAAAGATCTAATATGGCACCAGTGAGCTTTGCAGTGTAGTTTGATTTTCCCTCACCCCACTCACTTTTGAACTGTAAATGTTAAGGAAGATAAAAACAGAGGCAGAAGCTGCTGAGTAGAACACAGCACAAACAGCCCCAACACTTAGTTTTTGGGCCAAAACTACTTCAGAATAGTGAGGGAGCTTTCCAGTGACTGCAGGCTGAACACCTTCCTGCTCGGTGAAAGTCCGTGGGTGCTTCACTACACAGGTGGGTAATTACAGTTTCACTTCATTAATAACCGTGCACATGTATGCAAATCACCTGCATGTCCAGTCCACAGGAAACCAGGCTTTGAGGCCGCTGAGGTCGGAAGGCAACAGACGAGCAGATGTTGGAGTGCCTCAAGGACCGGCTGACTTTCTTGCTTTCCAAGTCCACCACCTTTATCGCCCCCGAGTCATCGGCCGCGGCCAGGAAGCCGTCGGTGTCGTTGACGGAGAGGCAGTTGATCTCCTCCTCGTTCACGTGGAAGCGCTGCAGGGGCTCCTGCAGGGAGCGGACATCCAGCAGGCTGATGGTTTCCCCGTGGGAGGTGTACAGCGTGCTGGGGCGGCGGGCGGAGAACACCACCGAGGTCACGTCCTCGGCCTGCGGGAGCCGCAGCTGAGCCACGGGCGAGCCGCCCCCGTCCCACAGCGCCAGCTCGCCCCGCTCCGCGCCCGAGGCCACCAGCCCCTCGGCGCTCACGTCCAGGCACAGCACGGGGGAGGAATGCCCGCCATCCCACTTCGCTGCCATGCTTCGGGGACGCCCCTGAAACGAACAAAAACAACGCCTGAACTGAGGTGGTTGTTGGTCTCCGTACAGCCGAAACTTACCAAGAAACAAGATCGTCCTGTTTGAAACTCCAGCGTCCAATTTAAAACGGGCACCTCGACAGCTCAGTACCCAAGTAAAGCTTCCGCTCAAACAACGACACCAGGCACAGACCGGTCCTTCCCAACCCAAACGATACAAGGAGTCTTTTTAAAAGAAGTAGGACTAATTTAAAACAGGTTGCAACATATTTAATAGGCACGCAGAGCACAGCCATGGCGCTCACCAACCTTAACCCTCCCTGGTGTGACTCCCCACAGCAGGCAGCCTGTGTCACAGCACTGCTTAGGGAAGCACATCAGCACAAATTAAAAGTGAAAGGCGAAACAGGGCAGCACCAAAAGTGTTGGAGGGACTTGGGACGCTGCGGGGAAAAGGAGAGAGGGACACGTGGTTTGTGTGACAGCCCAGCAGCTGCTTTGCTGTCCTAAGGCCCATGCATTTATTTAACTATTGGGCAATAAACGGCTTGTTTCTGGTTGTTTTACCTTTTTTACCATGTTATGTTTTCTGAGTCTTGTTGACCCAGATCTAAAGAGCAGCCAGAGCCCATTCATTGCATCAGCGTAACTTCGGTCTTGGCGATCAAATAACACTACAGAGAGGGCCGATACCTTCCCCGCAGCTCGCCTCGGGGCAGATTCGCGGCCGCCGGTCCCGGGGGACCCCACCAGGTAAGTCGTTCCCTGCCAACCCCCGGCCCCTGCGGCAGCTGGGTCCGACCGTCCCCTGCCCCGGCAGGCCCGGCCCTGGGGCCTCCCCCC
>JBBMKD010000013.1:21312429-21326845 GCA_037834095.1 Argya squamiceps | reverse complement strand
CGCTCTGTCTGTTTCACCCAACATTCGAATGTTGTGTCCGTGGCTGTCCCAGATAGAATTTTGATTGGAAAATAAAATTCTTTTTTATATATATCTGATTGGCGATTTATCATTTATAACAATCCTATTCCTGCCTTTCTTCTGAGTCCCACAGAGGAAATGGGCACCTTTTGGGGACTGACAGATCAAAGGTGGGATCCTCTACGAAATTCTTGCTGTGGGGCTCCTGACTGGTGTTTAGATCCTTGATCAAATGTCCTCCAAGCCCAAAAACATAATTTTCCCAATTGCTTTTGCTGCAGTTCACCTGGATCCCTGTAGGCTTGTTGAATGTTGTCAATCTGGGGGATTATTGCCTCCCCTTTCCTCCCTGATCTCCCACAGCCCCAACTCCCCTGGTATTGGCAGCAAGCACAATGCTGGGAGGGTTGGTGAGCAACCCCAGGGCTCTGCTCAGAGCAACCCAGAACTAATCCTGGCTTCAAACAAGTCTTCTTTGAACCCTGCTTTCCATCAGAAAACCTGGCAAGAGCTAGGAGATTCCTGACAGCTAGAAATATATTCAAGAAATTCTTGGCTGTAAGGGTGGTGGTGGCCCTGGCACACAGGGTGCCCAGAGAAGCTGTGACTGCTCCATCCCTGGAAGTGTCCAAGGCCAGGTTGGACAGGGCTTGAAGCACCCTGGGATAGTGGAAAGTGTCCCTGCTCATGGCAGGGAGTGGAACAGAGTTGTCCCAGAGGAGGTTGCTGGGGCTCCAGAGGCTCCCAGACACAGAAGTCACTGCAAAACCAGAGCCTGGAGCTTTACTCTCAGATGTAAGAGCTGGCATGTGCTTTTCCTTGGGGCCAGGTAAAGCAGCAGGGAGGTGTTTTGGCCACAGCTTGGGGGAAAAGATGGTTGTGCCAGTTTCAGGCACACGAAGGACGAGGCAGACACCAGAAGGTCAGGCAGGAAAGCTTCTATTTTAATTTTCTATTTTAATTTTCTGACTCCATCTTTTATACATTTTGGCCAGAAGGGAAAAGATTGGCTACACAGGCCGCCACCTTCTTGACCTCATTGGTGAACATCACCATCAATCATGTTTCTCCTCCCAGAGGAGAAATATGTAAACAAAATAGATAAATTCTAAATACACATCGTTTACATGAAGCTGCATGAGAACTTCCACTACAAACTGCAAACACTGAAAAGCAGGAAAATTCAGGGCAACAGATGGATTTGAGGCTGATTATAAATCCATGATTTTTGGTCCTTGGTTTCCCTGCAGGAAGTGCCCCAAGGGGAGCTGTTGTTTCCTGTAGGTCCCCAGCCCTGCTGCAGTGCTGGGGCCCTCTGAGCCCACACTTCTGTACAGCAGTGCACCATCCTGGGATGGACACATCCCAGCCACCCCCTGGGGTTAAACTGGGTGCGTTCCCATTGGGAAATTCAGCCAGATGAAACTCCAAAGCTCAAGTTTAAATTTCAGGCATTGAGCTGTCCATTTTAGCTTTACCTTTTTGCCCATGGAACAAATTCTCTTTTTTTTCTTTTTTTCTTTTTTTTGTGTTCATAGTTCCTCTTAAATTAAAGCCAACTACTTCTGTGGGCAGTTCCTGAGATACAGGAGGCCACAGGCTTCCCTTGTTTTATCCAGAGTAGGTGATTAAATAAAATAAATTACTTTAAGGATGCTTTGCACTATCATCCCTTGCAGAACCATTTCTTTAATTCTCACAAGTTCTCCATCCCAGTGGGAGTCAAGGAAGCCCATGGAGAAATATTTCCGTTTCCTTTTTCCCCCACTCACCAGGTCCTGCTGCTGTGTGAACCATGAGTGACCCTTCTGGTGCTTCCACTTGGGAATAAATCACATTTCCTGCAGGAAAACACACGTTCAGTGATGAGGGTTGCTGTTTCCTGTTGCAGTTTCCCCTTTCCCAAGGGTCCCGTGCTGGGTGCATTCCAGGAGAAACTGGAAGCTTGCCCTCTTATCACAACTTTGCTCTTGGGCTGTGTTTGACAATTTGAAGGTTGTTAAGTGAAAAAGATTGTTTGGAGGAGGAGGTGGGAGGAACGGAAGGAGCTCACTGGGTGTAAAACCAGAAGGGGATTTCCAGTCCTCTCCTACAGCTGCAGGAATTGCAGCTGCATATTTGGACATGGCTCCGAGCTGCTGAATCTCTTTCAGTTTAACCCACCTGTGCCACTGAGCTGCACTGGAGCTTCCTGAGGAGCTGATCAGAGGAGCAGCTCCTGGCTCCTCAATCCCCATCCCTTCACTGCACTGATACTAAAAAATAAATTACCCCCTCTTAAAGCACACATCAAATCCTTACTGAGAGGACGGGGTGGGGGTGTGAGGGGAGGAAAAGGAGGGGACCAAGCAGCAGCCTCAGGACTTTTTCAGAGCCATCTGGCTGCAGGATGTGGGGAAGGTGTGAAGAGCAGCAGCGCTGTTGCCGATGTCCCAGCGCAGAGCTGCGGGGTCAGCCCTGGAGTGGGGCTGCTTTCTAGGCACAGCGGGGTGGGGGAAACCTGGATGGGCCCTGCAGGGGCTCTGCCAGCCCATGGTGCTGCTGGGGTGAGGGGTTACACTGCCCTGGCTTTGGGGGTGGGCTGGCGGCAAGGCAGGGAGTGAAGCAAGTTGTTTCATCTCCCACTTCCTGCTGGGCTGCAGGAGGAAGATGGTTTGACCCCCAGGGCATCACCTTGATGGTGGCACCACAAAAGGGAATCTCATCAGGTCTCCCAGGAGCCTCCCAGTCCAGAGAGAAGAGTGTGGTCACGGCTGAGGATGCCCAAATTTTACAGCTCTGCCAGCTCCTGTGTCTCCAGGCACCAGGTGAGAGGTTTGAGTGTGGGCTCGTGGCAGGGTTTGGGATGAGGAGTTTGTGGTCATCAGCTGATCTCAGCCTTTTGTGTCCCCTTGAGCAATGCCATGGGAATTTTGCCCCTCTGTTAGCTTCTGCCACTCCTGTTCACTTCTCTCTTCTCCTTCTTGATTTTTATACATCAAACTTCCTTGAAAATGGAGGAAATGAAACCACAGGGCTTTTTTGTGAGTGACATGGGAGGGGTCAGCCCCCTCCCAGAGAAGAAATGAAATTTAGGGGCAAGGCAAGAAAATTATCTCCCTGGGCATATTTGCCAGTTTCAGGAGTCTGGGGGCCATGTGGTCTGGCAGGGAGGGGAGACCCTGCCTGGGATGTCCCTTGGAGGGGGTCTTGGTGTGCTGCAGTGACACAGTTCATCTCCCAAATCTGCAAATATCCTATGGGCACCAAGGAACAGATGGCATTGGAGCATGGACCTGCTGATCACACACAGGGTCCTGCTGCAGGGCTGGATCCTTTCTCCATAGTTTTGAACTCTGTCCCAGCTGGGTAGATCTGGGCAAGTTTTCCTCCTCAGAGGCTGGATTTGCTGGGGACTTGAGGGTGTGTGAAGACCCTGAGAAGGAGGAGACTTAGGGTGGGGAGATGGAGAGCAGGAGTAGATGGGGGTGAGGAGGAAGGGGACTTCCTTGCATAGATTGCCTTGGAAATGTGGATCTTTGTTTCCTGGCAGCTGCAGGAAAAGCCATTTCTGCTGACTTTCACGCAGGAACTAACACTCAGGAGATCCCTGTATCCGGGTGGTTCTGACTTGTGCCTTGGGTGCTGGTTTTGCTGAAATCCCGAGCAGCCCCAAGACACCCAAAGCTCTGGGAGCAGAGGGATAGGAGCATCCTGAATCTCACTTAGACAATGAGAGGGACAGGCACTGGCATCCCAGAGTTTCCTGGGACTCAGTACCTGGGATATGTCCAGCCTTGGTTTGGGATGCAACAGGAACTAAAAGCACCTCCTTCCCCCACGGGACACGCATCCCTTGGCTCCTGTCGAACCCCTGAGCTGGGCACTGGAGGCAAGAGGGGTCTGGAGGGACAAAAAGGGAATAGGCACCATGCAGGGGTGGCATTTCCCCATCCTGCAGGAGTGCTGGCATAGCTGTGCAGGGCACAACCACCCCCAGTCACCATCTCTGTGTCCTGAAACCCCCAAGCAGGGGTTCTGCTGCGTAGAGAAGTCACCATGCAAGGCTTGTCCCCAGGGCTGGCTTGTCCCCAGGAGCTGCGTGACCCCCTGTACCCCTCGCTGCCTGCCTGGGCCCTGTGGTTCCTCCTTGCTGGGGAGCTGTGTGTGAGTGCATGACCCGTGCTGGGAGTGCTGAGATCAGTAAGTGAGAGCTGGGCCGCGCTGGCTGCCTCCATGTGACTGCAGTTTCCGTTGGCTCCTTCCGCAAAGGCTATATTGGTGCTCTGAGAGAGGGCGGCTGGGACACGGCCCCGGGGCTGCCACACAGACCCCGGGGGTGGCACACACACCCCGAGGGTGGCACACACACCCCGAGGGTCACCCCCACCCCTGGCCCCAGGACCCCCAGAGCACGGCTGAGCGGCTGCAGGATGGACCGTGCCGAAGCCCACGCAGTGAGTACCTGCCCCCCGATACCTGTGCTGGGGGAAAACACCGCGGGGGTTCCCTGTGCCAATCTGGGCATCTGTGATGGCTGTGTGTCATTAATGCCCGTGCTCGAAGAGCTGTGGCTGTGTGGGCCCATGGTGGGGCTGGTGTGAAGTGTGGGGAGCACCCCAGGAGCTCCCAGAGCTCTTGGATGTGGGCTCTGGTGTAGGGCTGCGGGCAAGGGTTTCCTGCTGGGGCTGCTGCCTCCTCTCCTGGCTGGGCAGGTGCCATCCCAGCAGCTTCAGGGAGCACTGGGAGGATGGAGGAGCTTCTGGTGTTGGAAGAAGCCAAGAAAGTCTGAGCTGGGTGAAGGAAAGTGAGAGTTTCTGCAGAGGGGTTCAAGAGCCAGAACCAAAACTGGTGTTCTTTGGGTGCAGCAAGGACCAAGGTCCAGGAGAGCAGGATCCCTCTCCTGCCACTGTGCCTGGGTATGAGTTGCTGCTGGACTCCAAGGACTTGAGAGGGAAAAAGGTGCTGTGTGTCAGTTGCAGCCTGGGGAAAGGGGACTACCTCTCCATCTCCCCTAGAGTGATAAATCCTGCTTTGATTAGGCACCAGCTCAACACTTTGGCTGTCCCAAGGAAGGAAACAGCCCAGGACATGCCCTGCTCCCTCTGTGCTGTGAGGCTCTGGCTACCTGGGCTGCCAAAAATAACCCTGTTTCTCCTTCATGCAGTGGCAGCTGTGAAAGTGCCGTGTGGCAAACACTCACTGAGCCCTCGCTGCTCATTTGCCTGAGTTTCAGCTTTTCCCCAGATGCAAATGCCGTCAGCTCCGGTCCCACCAGGTCAGTAATGGGGCAGCTTGTGCTGGAGAGGATCCTCTTCTCTGGAAGAATCCCCAGCAGGGATGGGCACTGGGGTATCCCTTGGTGGGGAATGGGTTAGTGTCCCCTGGGGGAGGGTTTGGTGTCAAAAGGGGGCACACGAGCCCTGCTGGGGGGACACCCTGCTGGAAGGATGCAGCTCAGTGGCCTCCACGAGCAGCTGTGCAGCACTGACAGTGCCTTCCCCTGTGTGGGACTGAGCTGCCACCCTGCTCAGTACCTGCTCCTCCCCTGCCTTCCAGGCTCAAACTGGAGGAGCTCCATGAGGGCTTCTGCTGGGGTGGGTGGGCTCAGTGCCAAAGCTCTGTGCCCCTTCTTCCACAGACAGCTCATGGTGGCCCAGGTCACCTGGGCCTTTTGGGGTGAACAGTTTGCAGCTTCTGACCTTCTCACCTCTGCTTCCCTCTCCACAGGAGTGTCACCACTGAGATGCAGGCCCTGCTCCCTGGTCTCTCCCTGCTCCTTCTCCTCCTGGCAGTGGGGCAGGGAAGTGGGATGGACACAGCCTGGGCAACATCTCCTGGGGGCTGTGAGATTGTAAGTCCTCTCTTGTGAACCCTCACCCCTCTGAGTGCTTGGTCCTGCCTGGCAAAGACCAGGTAACTCAGCATCTCCAGACCTTCTCCATCCCAACTACTGGCTTGGAGTGGACTGCTGTGCCAAAGCTGTAACCAAAGAGCTGCCTCTTCCTCCCTTACTCTGCTCCCCAGATTTCTCCCTCTTCATCTCCTGCTTCCCACAGTGGTGCTACATATTCTCCTCTTCCTCAGGTGCAGAGCATCATGGACTGCACTGGGAGACGGCTGAGTTCCATCCCAGGAAACCTTCGAGGTGATACCGAGGAGCTGTTTCTTGATGACAACACTATCCAGGTCCTGAGCAATGCCTCCCTGCTCCTGTACCCACAGCTCTGGCATCTCAGCTTGACCAGGAACCGCCTGGAGCTCATTGAGCCCGGTGCTTTCCTCAGCAGCCAAGGCCTGGAGGTGCTCTCCTTGGCAGACAACCTGCTCTTCACCAACTACTCACTGACAGCCACTGCTCTTTCTGCTCTGCCGGCCCTGAGGATGCTGGATCTGGCTGGAAACCAGCTCAGGGAGGACATGGTATCAGTTTTAGTCTCAAACCTCTCTTCCCTGGAGTCTCTGTCTGTGGCCAGGAACATCATCATGAGGTTGGACTCATCCGTCTTCACAAACCTGACACAGCTGCTGGAGCTGAACGTGGAGAAGAACTACATCTTTGAGATTGACAATGCTTTTGAAGGGCTGCAGAGGCTGCAGAGGCTCAACATAGCTTACAACTACCTCCCGTGTCTGGTGGGGTTTGGCCTGACCCAGCTCAGGGTGCTCAATGTCAGCAACAACATCATAGAGTGGTTTCTGACCCTGCAAAACGATGACCTCTTTGAGCTGGAGGTGCTGGACCTGTCCCACAACCGCCTCCTGTTCTTCCCTGTGCTGCCCCAGCAGAGCAAGCTGCACTCCTTGCTGCTGCAGGACAACAGGATGAGCTTCTACCAGCGTCTCCCCAACGGCACCTCCCTGGCCAACGTCACCGTGCAGTTCCTGATCATTGATGGCAACTCCACCAACATCACCACGGTCAGGCTCTGGGAGGAGCTCTGCCACAGCAACCTCTCTTCCCTGCGCCTCCTGGACATGAGCCAGAACCAGGTCTGGGGCCTGCCAGACGATTTCCTGGCCCAGATGCCCTCCCTGACCCAACTAAAGCTCAACCAGAACTGCCTGGAGGCATTTCACCTCTCAGAGGAGGACTCCTTGGTCATGCTGACAGAGCTGGACCTCAGCCAGAACCAGCTGGTGGAGCTGGGGTTGAAGGCGGCCACAGGGGACATCCTGCCCAACCTGCAGCTCTTCAACCTCAGCACCAACAGGCTGCAGGCTCTTCCTCCGGGGATTTTCACCCACACCAGGAAGATCACTACTTTGGACCTCAGCCGCAACCGGGTTGACCTCTGTACCCAGCCAGGTGAGGACAAGACTCTGCCCTGCGTGGACATCAGGGGTGTGGAGACCTTGACCCATCTCTCCCTGGCCGGCTGTGGTCTGCAGGGGCTGAGCAGCCGCCCCTTCCAGGGGACATCGCTGAGGCACCTGGACCTGTCTGACAACCGCCAGGTGCTGTCCGGAGACCCGGGCTGGCTGCACGACCTCGCCCTGACACTGCAGGTGCTGTCTCTGAGGAACACCAGCCTCTCTTCTACCACCGTGGACTTCTCTGCCCTGCACAGCCTGGTGCGTTTGGACCTTTCCAGGAATTCCTTGTCTGCGTTTCCCCCGTCTCTGGGCAGGCTGAGGCTGCGCAGCCTGGACCTGCGGGACAACTGCCTCCCGGCGCTGCCGCCGGACGTGGCTCAGGTGCCGCTGGGGAGGAGCCTGCGGGAGCTCTACCTCAGCCGAAACCCCTACAACTGCTGCACGCTGGGCTGGTGGGACGCCCTGCAGCTGGCCGAGGGGCTGCGCGTCCCCGACGGGCGGGAGGTGACCTGCAGGCACGGCTCCCGCTCGCTGAGCCCCGGCGCGCTGCCCGAGCCCGTCCTGCAGAGCTGCCGCTGGCAGACCGCCGACCTGGCGCTGCTCTACCTGGTGCTGGCTCTGCCCACCTGCCTGACGCTCCTGGTGGCCTTCGTTGTGGTTTTCCTCATGCTCAAGGAGAAGCTGCTGAAAATGGTGAAAATCCGGTGTGGGGTGTCCAGCCCTTACTAATGGCTGAGGAAGAGGAAGGGCTTGGGAATAGTCAATAATAGTGGGTGGTCAGGAGTGCAGGTGATAAGCCCTCCGAGGTGGTCAGGATGGAAACGTGATGGATGCAGGACAGGAGGTGCTGGGAGAGCTGCCCATTCCTGCCCTAATGGCAAAGGGTGCAGGCTGTGTCTGATGGTAGAGCACTGGGAATCCTCAAGGAACATGTCTTCAGCAGACACCTTCAGCTGGTGTTGGTGAGAGCTGAGTGGATATGACATCAAACATTCCTTGGCTGAAAGGACAGGTTGCCCAGAAAATCTGTGGCTGCCCATCTGTGGAAGTGTTCAAGGCCAGGCTGGAGTGGGCTAGGAGCAGTCTGATCTAGAGGAAGATGTCCCTGCCCATGGCAGGGGGTGTAACCACGGGGATATTTAAGGTCCCTTCCAACCCAGACCATTCTGGGATTCTGTGACAGTTTTCTCCAGCACTGCTTTCCCCCCACCCCTTTCCAGCAGTTCCTTTTATTTATTCCCACCTGTAGCCAATTCAAAATGTTCTCCAGATCTGCAAGCAGCCTCCACAAAGTGCCCCAGGCTGGAGCAAACATCACCTGGGTGCTGTGGAGAAGGGTCTCTGTATCCACAACTTTCCACACTGTTCTTGCTGGCACTGCCAAATTCACAGGCAACCCTGATCAGGCACCACGTGCATGTGCTGATAAAGACAGGCATTGTCAGCAGGGCTGAAAGACACATTTTGGGGTGTTGTTTCTTCACTGAGTCACAGTCTGGGTTAGAAAAGTCCATTAAAAACAGCCCAAGTTGCAACAACGAGAAATAGTGATTGAAAAGCAAGAGAGTAAATTATATCCCTCGGTGATATTTTATCATGGATTTATGTTTCTCCAGTGACTGCTGGATTAAACATACAAAAGAAACAAGAGAAATCCTTCCTCCTTGTTGTGCAAGCCCACTCCCGAGGGCAGTCACTCCAGCAGTGCCCGGGGGTTTTCTCCACTCACAGCACTGCTCTGGCTCTCCCAGAGCAGCAAGCACTACCTGGGGAAGTGCTGCTCTGCTCCTCGGGGGTCACTGTGGGGAAAGGAGAAGTGATGGTGGTTTGTGCTAACCAAAAAGCCCTTCTGAGAACTGGAGTGGCTTTGTTCCTGTGCCACTGTTGGGATTTTTCTAGTGAAACGTGTTTAATGGGAACGGGGCATAGGGAAGTGTGCAGCAGCGTTAGAGTGGAAATTCTGGGGACTTGTCCCTGCCTGGGTGTGGGCGGGCTCAGGCAGTGATGTGGGGTGTGGCAGGGGCTCAAGCCCAGTGGGGCTGCCCTGGGAGGTGATGGAGGGACATGCCCGAGGCTGCCCTGAGGCTGGGGGGATGCTGGGGATGGTGCAGGGAGGGGGAGCCAAGGCTGGCAGCAGGGCAAACCCCTCCCAGGTGTGGGACTGGGGTCATGGGGGAGCCTGGTGTGGCTGGGGGCTGTGCAGGGCTGGAAAATGGATGGCTCAGACCCTGCTAGAACAGCCAGCAGCTCCACTGGGGCTGAGTGCACTATAAAGGCTCTGGAAACCCAGCTGGCTCGGAAATGACCACTTTCTGTCCCAATTTTAGACTGAAATAGCCAAAACCAAAGCAGGCCCCAACCAGGGGAATCCCTCAGCCTCTCTCAACCCTTCTTTTGCCCGTAAGCGGCACCCTGGGGGACAGCAGTGACCTATAAATATGTTCTGGTCCCTCCCCACTGGCAGGGTGAGTGGGTGCCCCTGTGAGCTCCCCTCTCCCTGGGGCTGAGCTCGGACGGGGATGTGTGTCCTCCCCCACCTCCACAGCCAATGCTGCTGCTCCATCCAGTGTGGGGTGCAGCCATGGGAGAACATGTAGGGAAGAATCTGGGCATCTGGCATTGCTCAGAGCATGGATAAAAAGGAGGGAGAGCTGATGGGGATACTCAACATCCCCTCATCACGGTGTCTGGAAAGCTGTGGCTCACCTGGAGCTGTGATGTGAGTGGGATGTCAGGGCAGCAAGAGGAGATTCCACTTTCTGAGTGCTGGGTGTCCTTACAAAGCTGCTCTCACTGTCTTTGCAAGGCCATGGTGGTCAGAGAAGGTCCCTGGTGACTGGAGAACCCACCCAGCTTCAGCAGTGGCCAAAAGGCCATCCCAGAGAGCAACAGGGCAGTCACCTTCATGTTGGGAAAAGCATGGAATGAATGTTCTTTGTTCAGAGCACAATTCTAGACAAAGAGGGTGGCTGGAAGAAGTCAGCAAGGGCTGCTGAGGCTAAGTTATGTCTGCCCAACCTGCTTTCCTCTCAGGATGAAATGGATGGATCTGTAGGCAAGGGGAGAGTGGTGGATTCCGTCTGCCTGGACACAGTGTCCCACAATGTTCTCCATACAAGTGCAGATGTCACTGTTTGGATGGTGGGAGTCAGGCAGGACAGGATCAGTGGAGTGAAGTGCAGAGGGCTGTGGTTGGTAGCATGTGCTCTACCAGGAGGCTGCTGAGGGCACTGTTTTGAGCTCCATTTCATGTCTATGTGCATGATCTAAAGCTGGCTGTGAGGTGCCTCCCTGTCAAGTTCACAGAGCATCCCAAACTGGGAAGACCAGCACAGCTCCATGCTGAAGGCCTGGGGTGGCCTGGAGGAACCAGCAGGAACCTCAAGATCCAGGCACTTGTTTGGCTTCACACAGCCCTCACTGGAGAGGGCCACATCCTCTGAGCCAAGCCAGGATGAAGCTGGGGGCAGGCTGGGAGTGGAGGAGAGGTTCCTGGGGGCCCTCTCCCTCCCAAGTGGCAGATCCTTCTGCTGTTATGTTGCAATTCTTGAGGCAAAGCCTGTGCCAGACCCCTCCACACCCTTTCCGGTGTTGGGAGAGCTGAGTCAGCCTTTACATTTTTTTAAATTTGGCAAGTGAGGCCTCAGCTTTCATTTCTCTCCTGACTGAAGACCCCCTTGGCCAAGCATGAGCTGCCTCATCCTCTCTAGTGAAGGCAAAGCACTGTGGTTTAACTGACACTTGTTCCATGTTTTTCACAGCAGTGGCTCTTGTTTTGGGGTGCAGGAGGAGAGCTCTTCCAGCTGCTCCTCCAGCCACTCCTCTTAGTTATGTCAGGCAGCAGTTTGTTGAGGCCCCTCAATTTGGGATGAAGAACCATCTCACCCACAGCCCTCACAGCTGCCAGGGTTCAGGAAGCCAAAATCCAGGAAGTTTTTGGAGTTGTAAACTTCCCCAAAGAATCCTAATCTTAGTCCTCCAGCTCTTACACAAGGGCAGGACTGATCTAGTAGAGACCAGCCAAGGTAGGCAGCTGGATTAAAACCTTCAGTGGGATGAGTCTGTCTTACTCCAGAACCACCCCCAGCCTTTCACCTTCTATCATGCTGCTTTTTCAGATATTTTAAGCACATTCTCCCAGAACTGAGCACTTATGAGGAAGCATCATCCAGGAGTGTAAGGATCCAACCATCCCATTTGAAATCACCGTGTTTTCAAAAGTACTTTCAAGACTAATTCATTTTCAAGATATTCCTTCTCTTACATGTAAGGATTTATTTTTGTGTAAGCAAAACATGGAGATTTAAGCATTTCTAGGGAAATGGGAGAGTAATATTCTCAATGCAGAGTAGATTTATCCAGAATGACTGATACATATTTAACTTCCCAGTAAGCAGTAATAATCACCCCATTTGTACAGTACAGCTTTAACAGTGTCTTCAGGACATGAATATTTAATGCTTCATTTTCAGCCAAAGCTGACTGAAATGTAAAAACCCTGAAAGATTAAATAATTTAAAATACTTTTATGTAGGAAAAGACTAAAAACCAGCCACCAATTTCAGCTACCCAGTTTCCATTTAATCAAGTCTGGCTTCTTATACAAAGCTCACTTAAGCCTGGGATTGCTGTGGCACCTTGGGTTCTCCTGAGCCAACGTGGAGCAGAACACGTGTGATGACACTGTTCTCTCTTGAGAACAATCTCTCTTGAGATTTGTCTCTGAACTGCCCATCTTTGTCTGGAATCAGACTTCTTCATCTGACTCTATGTCCCAAGTGCAGGATTCCAGCTGCTCATCCAGTGGGAACTCCACCTCAACGTTGTAAACAAAATCAGGGTCATCCTTCTTCTTCCTGTTCTTTTCGAAGAGCTCATCCATGATGCTCTTCCTTTTGGCCAGCTCCTTGTCATCCAGTTTGTTCATATCCTCCTCTGGGTCAATGGTCTCTTCCTGCTTAAACTTTTCCAAGCTTTCAGCCAGGCTCTGTCCTTCCAAATGACCTCTGAGCAGAGTGTAGAGCTTCTGGAGCTGGCGCTGCGAGACCCCTTCCAGGTAGGCCTTGTGCCGAGGGTTGTTCTTCAGCTGCTCTGCAGCCCTGCTGCAGTCTGGGGACAGCCAACACAGGCATCTGCAGCTGTAACAAACCCCTTCCCACAGACACACCTCCTCCCAAACCCTCCCCAGGGGTGTCTCCAGACCCTCCAGGCTCAGAGAGAGCCATTGCTCAGGTGGAGATGTAGCCCTGGGTTGTTCTTCAGCTGCTCGGCTGCCTTGCTGCAGTCTGGGGAGAGCAGAGCCAACACAGGGCCACCTGCAGCTGCAGCAAACCCCTTCCCACAGACACATCTCCTCCCAAACCCTCCCCAGGGGTGTCTGCAGACCCTCCAGGCTCAGAGAGCCATTGCTCGGGTGGAGATGTAGCCTCGGGTTGTTCTTCAGCTGCTTGGCTGCCCTGCTGCAGTCTGGGGACAGCCAACACAGCTGCAGCTGCAGCAAACTCCTTCCCACAGATACCCTCCCCAGGGGTCTCTCCAAACCCTCCCCGGGGGTGTCTCCAAACCCTCCAGGCTCAGAGAGCCATTGCTCAGGCTGAGATGTAGCCTCGGGCTCCTCAGAGAGGCAACCTTAGCCCAGCACAGCCCCTCCCTGCTGCTAGGAGGGCACTCAGTGGTTACCAACAGTGCTGCTATCAGTGTGTTCCTCTCCATGTGCATGGAGGGGGGCAGAGAGGAATGAGTGCCCCTCACCTGAGAACCTGGAGAAA
Organism: Argya squamiceps; assembly: GCA_037834095.1. NCBI lineage: Eukaryota > Metazoa > Chordata > Aves > Passeriformes > Leiothrichidae > Argya > Argya squamiceps. The sequence continues at coordinate 21,313,760 of JBBMKD010000013.1, read as the reverse complement.
TTCCTGACAGGCATGATGCGCTGCCGAGTCTTGTCCTGGCTGCTGTCTCTGTAGATGAGGATGATGGAGGGGGGCTGGAAGCAGATCCCACATTTCTGAGCAATCAAAGTCATCGTGGGGCTGGCTGTGGATCCATCAGCAAAGCTCCCTGGAAAACAGGGAGAAAGGAAAGCAAGGGGAAAGTCTCTCCGTGCTCTGGTCTTTTTGTCAGGAGCAGAGTTCAGCAATTTCACAGAAGCCCAGAGTGGTTTGGGTCAGAAAGGGCCTTAAAACCCAGGGAAATGATTTATGAAATTAAATTAGAGGGGACTTAAAAATGCCAGCCTGCTGCAGATCCTGTTTCCCAGCTCAGTGGGCAGCACTGAATGCAGGTGGTACTTTTAGTTTGGTTTTAAATGAATGAAAATATGTCAAACGTGAAGGTGATCACTGAGTGCAGGTAGTACTTTTATTTTGGTTTTAAATCAGTGAAAATATGACAAACATGAAGGTGATCTCCAACTGCCCTACAGACTGCAGTAAGGCAAAGTAACATATTGTACCTCCCAAAAAAACCCAATGTATTTCTCCACATCAAGAAAAATCGCATTAATGTTGAAAAGCTACTTTGAGGCAGAATTGGAAACACTTCCTCCTTTGTAAAAATCACATAGGAAAGAGTTCAAACATGCAGTAATGTCCTTAATAATGAAAATTTCCAATGCCAGGGGTTTGGAGGAACGTGGTGTAATGGCAGCTATCCCTGCCCATGGTAGAGGGTGGAATGAGAGCAGCTTTAAGGTCCCTCCAACCCAAACCATTCCGGGATTCTACGAAGATGAAGAACACAAACGTGAGCAGATCTTCGGATCTGCGGGAGAGAGCGTTTGGATCTCCCGGTAACCCGGGCTGAGCCGTTCGCTGCCGGCGTGACCGGCGGCTTCCAGCGCTTCGGCAGCACCGCCGGGTGTGGTTTGGGGCCGCGCCGGCGCCCGGTGCCCTCCACAGCCGCTTTTCTGCCGCAGGAGCGGCCCGGGGGGCGCGGCCGAGGCCCCAACCCTGAGCACGAAGGGCAGCGGGGCAGGGCCGGGTTGGTTCCTCTTGCTTCTCCCAGAATGGGTCAGGCTGGAAGGGACCACAGTGGGCACCTGGTGCCACCTCCCTGCTCCAGCAGGGCCATCCCAGAGCCCATGGCACAGATTGTGTCCAGACAGCTCTGGAACATTTCCAGTGAGGAGATTCCACACCCTCTCTGGGATCTGTTCAGGGCTCGGGCACTGCCCGGGAAAGTTCTTCCTCCTGGGCTCAGTCCCTGCCCGTGGCTCTGGTGCCATTGCTGGGCCCCTGGGCAG